>CAXKVY010003015.1:0-58572 GCA_964058915.1 Tetropium fuscum | reverse complement strand
CTGCGTATCTTGAATTCCCATTTGCGAACCCATAAATAAAATGAATGTCGGCTTGTTCGCTATTTGTAAATGTAAACGGCATGTTACACTAATTAAAATCTGGCAAATCACATAAAATAACTTTTTAATCTTAAAAATAATAATTAATAACAGTGAAAATATTCAAGATGAAGCAAAATTGTTTGTAGATAAACTTGAAATACGTCAAACTGTCGTTTCAAAATATGACATAATGCTTACTTGTTTTCCAAGGAGTATAATATTTTGTTGCAATTATTACGTACAGTTACAAATACGCTAGTTTTAAATGGAAATTATTTAGCAAACAACAACAAAAATTGAAACAGAAATTGGTACATGCACAAGTTTAATAAAACTTAAAGGAAATTTTTAAGACTTTTGGCAACTGCACAATAATCTATTGTATTGTAAGTACATTTATAATTTAACAGATTTCAACATATAAAAGTATTGTATTTGAGTAAGGCTTGATATAACAAATATTTATTTTGACTACATTGGAAAAAGATAAAGAATAAGAGATTTCGGCTTTTTAGAATCCTTAACACACCATATTTAGGTAGGTTTCGTTGAAAGAATTAAATATTTAGCCGATAATTATTATTGCTAATAAATAAATTACTTTTTTTTTAATTTTAAATTTAGTACCACATCAAACACTAAAAGTCAAAATAACTAGGAACCGCACAGGAATTTCGAAACAGAAGAAGGGACATTATTTTTGTTAAACTGTATGTAGATAATGAAAATAACAGTTTTTTTTAAATAGTCTTTGGCGTAGAAGTTCTGTTTACGAAAGGGGTGGAGCACCCCTTCCACCCCGCCACTGTGCAAGTTTTTGAACATTCTTACCGCTTGTTTTATGCGCCTTAATTAATAGGCATTATCCCCCAAACATGAAAAAATCTAAGCGTTCGTTTATAAGTCATAAAGAAAATTCGAGAAAAAAAAATTATAATAACGACATTACACTGTTAGAGAAACAACGGCCAATATCTCGTAAACTGTCATAGTTAGAGCAAAATTACAAGAGATCAAAATTGTTACTAAGGGGTCGTTATTTTAGAAATATGTATCATATAATGTCAGTGGCGTACGAAAAAAAAGTTCTATTATGCAGAATAGTCGAAGTACCCGAAAAAAGTAACATCCACTATAGTATTTTCGACAGGAACAATACAACATGTTGATCCTATGCAGGTTAAGATATGTGTAAAATATTTAGTGAATATATCATTCCGTTCAGAAAATATTACACATTAATGTAAAAAAAATTAAATTTTAACACCCTGTATCTTCCTTAGGAAGCTAGATCGGCCATATCTTTATAGGCACTTTTCTTTTTAAAAACGTGCGTTCTATCCCCTGTTAAAGTTTGTCTACAAAAAACTGACTCACCCTGTATAACGTCGGTCCAAAGATAGCTGGTACTCCATCTGTAGGTACATACTATACATATTTTCCCCATTTTACTTAATTATTCTCAATGAATGAATGTATCATATTCATGACGTCTTCACTTTTTGTTAATGTTTTTAGTGACCTGCAAAATACTTCTTTGATGTCATTCAAATGAATATATTTCACTAAACAAGTAACTGGGAACATGAACTAATACCTGTAGGCACGGTGAGTTGAAAAGGAAAGAAACGGGATGCTCTTAGTTCAGTTCAAATTTGTTCCAGCACATCTGCTGAAATATGCGAAATGCGTTTTCACTGGCCCTCCAAGAATCAACTTAACTGACTTTAAAATAGACAGGGTTTTATAAGCGTTACGGTCATTGTATGAAGCTTTTTATTTTACCAACTTCGAGGGCAATTTCATACGATGCTTGTTGGTTGGACACTATGATAAGTATAAATAGGTACAATAATGAAGCAGATAGGCATAGCATATTATTGAAATTATCCAAATTTTCAAATAGCTCTCCCACATCTTCGTTAATGACCTTTGATTCCCTAGCTGACCTACTAGACATATTACACCAGTTTGAAAATCCAGATCTAAATACCCTTGAAACGAAGTGTTAGTTTTACCTTATTAACTTTAGTTAACTTCGCATACGTTCTCGCGCTCTTGCTTCAAGGAGAACATTTTCGCATTCCGTGGCCTATAATTTACGGATCCAACCGGGGATATATACAGACAGATGGATCGTTCGGTCCTTAGCGATCCATGGCTCACATTATGCGATCGCCGAGGTGGTATTTAGACTGTCATGAGAGCAATTAAAGTACTCGGCATGATAGGTCAGAGGGCAGCCAAACATATGTCTGTCACCCGGCGAATTCTTCGGCCCAGCCGTAGCCACCCACGTTTTGCAGTTGCATGGGCGTCGTCGGCCGGATTATCTTCAGAAGATTTTTCCTAACATAATATGGTGTTAGGTAATAAATTATTAACACAAAATATGCGAAACCCTAAATATTTTATGTTTGCACAGTGGATGCGTATAGCACAACTATAATAATATAATAATAATAATAAATTTATTTATTTACAGTAAGATAAAATCAGGTATAGAATTTGTATGTAATAACAGATATAATGTATATAAATAATAATTCTAGTAAATAAATAATATCTACTCGATAAGTGCATATGATACTTGCTTCGAGAAGGTACAGCAATGTAATATAATACAAAATTGTATAACATAAATTTCTAAAAATAGGTACATGAAATTACATGGAATATATCTATCTATAGGTGTATATAAATTTATATATATGCAGCAAAATTAATTTACATGAGATATTCATGGAAATTTCTACATATACATGACATGTCTAATATGGCGATATAGTTTTAAGCTTAAAAAGGGAAAAACACTATTTTTGTATCATTTAAACATAGGGCCATATACGGTTATTAACAAATATGCAGTAGTCAGCCATTTAATAGGAATATATTTTAATTGTTTAGTTAGTTATTTACTCAAAGTGATTGTGAACTATTTCTCTAGGTAATGAAAAGATGATTTTTTTAGTTTAGCTTTAAAAGAAGAGATAGTATGCTCTTTTATAAGATCAGGAACAGTATAATATAATTTTGAAATCAGATATGCTGGAGATCTTTGTCCTATAGTTTTAGTCATCAATGGAGTTAAATCTTGAGATCATCATTTCTTGTACCGTAGTCATGACGATTTAGTACAGGTTTTTAGTGATAGTAGAGTTGCCGTATATCAAAAATTTTAGCGTCACTATATACCAGATTTGTCGGATAGGTAAGTTTCTGTTTTAGCATTAGTTTCAGAAACTTTTTTGTAGGATTTCGAGGGTTTTTATATGAATTTTCTCCGCTCCGCTCCAAGCTAAGATACCATAAGTCAAGTGTGTTTCAATATATATATATATATATATATATATATATATATATATATATATATATATATATATATATATATATATATATATATATATATATATATATATATATATATATATATATATATATATATATATATATTTTGTGAAAAGTAATCTTGGGTTTGTAGCATTTCATTACATAGAAATAAGCAACTAGACGAATAAGAAAGAAAACACACTTACCAGTACTATATCTGGACACACATACGGAAATGAATCACTATGCATATGAAAACGAACCACTTAGAAGTTGTACAAGTTCTTTCACCTTTCTTGAGGATCTTCAGAGCAGTATACGATTTATTTCATTGATCATTCATACTTGAATTTAAATTACCAATACACCAACACTTGCAGTGACGTTTTATGACATTAGTTTTTGACGGAACTCATTCTTAGAATACACAAACCTAGTCTACTATTTATATTTGTTCTATTTGAACATATTATATATAAAAGCATTAGGCATACAGTTATCCAGAAGATGTTAAACTTTAAAATGCATAAAATCTTGTTGAACCTATTGAAAAACAACTACTTTTTCCAACTATATGCGGGAAAATATTGAATTATATATACAATAGAGTTCTGAAGCATTCAAAGAGGGAGTGATACAGAAATTTTTTTCTGTATCTTACGCGTTGGTACCTATTGGAAATGTAATTTCTCAGAAGTTTCAGACATTCTCCTCTTATTCCCATACCTTCCAAGGCTTCTAAAAGTAGGGTGTGGCTGACTGTATCGAAAGATTTTGACAAATCAATGAATACACATAGACATGGTGTACTTCTATCCAGGAAGGCGTGTATATTCGTTACTAGGTCTACTATAGCGTTCTGAGTAATGTTTTTTCCTTAAATCCATATTGTTTCTTTGAGAGTATCTTATATTTATTTAAATTAGATACTAGCCTGGTTTTTATAACTTTTTCAAAGGTTTTACTAAAATTTATTATTAATGATATACACTCCCCGGCACAAAATTCCGTCACCCTAAAATTTTGCCCAATTTTGATGTTTTATAACTTTTTTATTTTTCATCTGATTTTCATAAATTTTTTACCAGTCTGTAGATCAGTTCATTGTGTGTCTTTTTAATTATTGTAATAACTCATATTTTTCGTCCAGGCAATATTATACAGGGGTAAATCAAAGTGTTGTTTTTTGTCGTAAACTCAAAACACCCTGAGGAAAAATTGAGGCGAATAATTTTGTTTACAAACTGTTTGCTGCCATCTTAGACGTATTGTAAACATTTTGTTTTTTGATTCATCCCATTATCTCATTTCTTCTGCGAGCAGCAAAATTTTAAATGAAACGCTGATTTCAACCTTATTTTTATTAACAAAAACATCCACTAGGTATATCACAAAATTAATTAACAAAGACAAATTTTAATAACGTGTATGTCCTCCTCTCGCAGCAATGACAGCTTGCATTCTTCGTGGCATCGAATTAATAAGATTACTTATTCTGTCTTGAGGAATAGCCTGATATTCTTCTGTCAGCGCCAGCCGTAAGTCTTGCAAGGTTAGTGGTTGCACAGGACGGCGACGGAGTGCTCTTTTAAGAACATCCCAAAGATGTTCGATTGGGTTGAGATCCGGGCTACATGCGGGCCAGTCCAATCTTGGAAGTCCAACCTCATCCAGATATTCGCTCACTACCCGTGCAACGTGAGGTCTAGCATTATCATGCATTAATGTAAATTGGTTCCCAATGAAAGGAGAAAATGGAACAACAATTTCTTGGAGGAATTCCTCAATGTAACGGTGGGCGGTTAGTGCTCCATTTTCAACAAATACAAGGTCAGTACGTGCATCGGTAGAAATACCCGCCCAAACCATGACTGAACCACCGTAATATTGCAGTCGCTCAGATATGGTGCAGTCTGCATATCTTTCATTTCTACGTCTGTATACCCGTTCACGACCATCCGGCGACCTTAAACAAACCCTGGATTCATCTGTGAATAGTACGTTTCCTCACTGTTCTACAGTCCAGTCAGCATGCGCTCTTGCAAATCTCAGTCGGTGTTGTCGATGCCGAGGAAGCAATTTTGGACATACTGCTGGCCTTCGTGAATGCAATCCTGCTTCTAACAATCTTCTACGTATCGTTCTTTCACTTACACTTACTCGACGTACCATTTGCAAGTCATTTTTTAGATACACAGCAGTAGCTCTTCGATCTCTTAAAGAACTCAAAATGACAAAGTGATCATCAGCTTGAGTGGTCATTCTCCTTCTGCCAGAGCCTTGCCGCCTAATAAAGTTTCCCGTCTGTAGATACCTATTCCAAACATCACAAACTGTAGACCGCGCAATTCCCAGAGTACGGGAGACATAACTCTTATTGCGGCCATCCTCTATTAAGGCAACAATTCTACCTACGTCTGCTGTAGTTACCATGATGACAACACACTAAATTAACTGTACTGTCAAATATTCTGTCACAATAACCGCGTATTTAGCCAACGTCGATGTTTTTTAATTAAAAATGATAAAATTAACAGCGTTTCATTTAAAATTTTGCTGCTCGCAGAAGAAATGAGATAATGGGATGAATCAAAAAACAAAATGTTTACAATACGTCTAAGATGGCAGCAAACAGTTTGTAAACAAAATTATTCTTCTCAATTTTTCCACAGGGTGTTTTGAGTTTACGACAAAAAACAACACTTTGATTTACCCCTGTATAATATTGCCTGGACGAAAAATATGACTTATTACAATAATTAAAAAGACACACAATGAACTGATCTACAGACTGGTAAAAAATTTATGAAAATCAGATGAAAAATAAAAAAGTTATAAAACATCAAAATTGGGCAAAATTTTAGGGTGACGGAATTTTGTGCCGGGGAGTGTAGATACAATTATTCCTATATTCTTATAATATTACTCATAAGCAATGATAGTCGTCGCACTCAACTTAATCATTAATTGTAATTATCTCATAGTAGGTATAAAAATTATTGCGATGGTGCAAAAAATAGTATAAAAATCACGAACGTTAAGGGTTATACCGTTCTCAGCCAAAATTGGCAACATTGTCTTCGAATGGTAAATTACCCTTACTGTTCTTGATAGTTAATATACTATTATGTTGATAACTTCGGGATTGAATATAGTAATCAGGGAGTCGGACGAAAGTGTGAAATAAATAATAAAATAATAATAATAATAATAAAAATGTGTCAAAAGTTTTGTTAAAACCTCTATTTTGGGTATTTCTGCGCAGACGCTCAACAGCGAGGGTTTTGGGTTGGAAGTTTCGTATAGTCCGTAAGGGTAAGGGGTAAGGCGAAAGTAAGTGTAATAATCATATTTTGGTTGTATCATTAACCCATTAGCTTATTTACTTTTATTACTTTTACAAGCCCATGTTAACAACATACAAACCTATGATTAGCAAGAGCAGGATTAGCAGTCATAAACAAATGCTTCAACTTACCGCACTTTTAATATAACCTACAAATATACACTCTCAATAATAAAAAAGAAACTATTATAAATAAACTATAATAACATGACGCATTAATTAATAAAAATGGGAAATAACTTTAAATAATACTCCATAAACACACCAAACAACAATATCCACGAAGGTGGCAGAGATGGCACAGTAATTGGTTTGCGGTTTTACCGCTGTAGCGCTGGCATCTTAAATTCAGACGGGTATAGAATCGTATCGCAATCTCTATTTTTTAAATTCATGTAAAATTATACACTGAGAAATTTGTTGAAGTTTTGTTCCGTTGAATTTGTTCATTTCGCAAAATCAATTTTCGTAGAAAATGTTTTTTGCATAATAGTGAAGCCTTCCTTACTCTTTATAACATGCTTCTTGAATTTTTGACATATATTATCTTTATTTTTAGGGTTAGGACAGCCGAATGAATTTTTAAATCAATTCACCACAATTTAATTCAATTTACCAACACAGCAAATTGTGACCTCTCCGTATTGCCTGACCTTGCTGACTGAACGGCATGTCACGAACGTTTTCTTAAAGACGGCTCCCATATACACGCACCCAGGAGTATTTTCAATACTATAAATGACAGTGAATTTTGCCAATCCATGAAAATGGCCTCAAATTTTCGATAAGCGATCTCAAATTAAGCAGTGCTCTGCTATAGGTGTATGTTTTTTTTCCGTTTCGGTACATAACATACGTATTACATTTTTGATTTTATTCTGAAAATACATACTTATTTCCAGGCAAATTTAAAATGTGCCTACCAAATAACATGATCCATACCTTCTTATTATGTTATTAGAAACCTCTAAAATGAACGTGTGTATAAATTTCGTTTTGGGTAGAAGACCAGCTTAGGTAAACTATTAACTAGAGTCGAAAAGACTATGCTGGCAAAAGATTCAACAATTAAAGCTACAATTTCAGCACTCGCACTTTATTCCTCAACGCACTTTATTTCTCGCACTTTATTCCTCAACAATATTCTCTATTTTCTCTAAAACGTCTATTACTGTTTTTGGTGAAACAAACGTGTCTCTTTTGTGCTAATACTGAAAATACGGTACTTGCACAAATAAGAGAGTTGCTGGCGACAAAAATCAGGAAACGTTGCGGATTATTTGAGAAAATGAAGATTATTTTACAAACTAAAAAACTAATGAAGTAATATCTGGAACGGATAAAACAAGAGTAAGATATTCCCAAGGAAGGCTATCATCATAGAGGAAAAACTATAATCTTGAGTGATCGGCGGCACACACTTTCTACATGCACATTTTACAAAATTACATACTATCTTACCCACCTGCGGCACTAACCAATTAGTGTGAAGTTAGCAACGATTTTCTAGCAACGAATTTTGTAATTTCCACCACCACCACCACCACGTTGTTTAAAGTTTTGAGTGATATAATTTAATTAATCCCCGCTACAACTGTTAACTTAGCACAAACTATTTAGTCAGTAATGCTTTCAGTTACGTTATCCACCAAAAAAATCAATTGACAACCCGTCAGTGGCTTGCAAATGGATAAAATCATAATTGAAGCCAAACAATTTGAAGCGTTTAAATCCTGATTCCACCCTTAAATCAACACCTGTGTCCATGCAACTTCTCAGGTACGTAACTGTAAGGGCAACTAATAATTAGCATTGAAAAAATTCAAATGATAACCCGTCAGTGGCGTACAAATGGAAAAAATAATTTTACTTATGCAACTGAAAGACTTCAAATTATTATTCCACCCTTAGATCCAGACCTGTGTCCATGCAACTTCTCAGGTACCTAACTGTAAGAGTAACTAATAATTAGCAGGGAAAAAATTCAAGTGACAGCCTGCCGTGGCGTACAATTGGATAAAATCATAATTTAAGCCATATAACTCGATTCCAACCTTAGGTCAAGACCTGTGTCCATGTAATTTCTCAGGTACGTTACAGTAAGGGTAACTAATAATTGGCGTTGAAAACATTTAAGTGACAGCCCGTCAGTGGCGTACAAATGAAAACAAAATTAAATCAAGACCTGTGTCCATGCAACTTCTCAGGTACGTAATTGTAAGGGTAAACTAATAATTATCATTGAAAAAATTCTCTATTGAATTCTCTAAATTGAAATTTCTGAATGCTAGTTATTAGTTAACGTTACAGTTATCTACCTGAGAAGTTGCATGGACGCAGCCTTCGATCTAAGGGTTGAATCAAAATTTGTTTCCCTTGTTTCCGTCATATAAGTAAAATTATAATCTTCCATTTGTACGCCACTGACGAGCTATCAATTAAGTTTTGTTAATGCTAATTATTAGTTGCCCTTAAGTTACGTACCTGAGAAGCTGTATCGACACAGGTCTTGCTCTAAGGGTGGAATTAGGATTTCAACGTTTCGAGTTTTATGGCTTCAATTATAATATTATCCATTTGTACGCCACTGACGGTCTGTCAATTAATTTTTTTCAATGCTAATTATTAGTTACCCTTACAGTTACATACCTGGAAATTGCACGGACACAGGTTTTGATCTAAGGGTGGAATCAGAATTGGAAGTATTTCAGTTATATAAGTAAAATTTTTTTTTCCATTTGTACGACACTGACGGCTTGTCACTTGAATTTTTTCAATGCTAATTATTAGTTACCCTTATAGTTACGTACCCGAGAAGTTGCATGTACATAGGTCTTGATTTAAAGGTGAAATCAGGATTTGAACGCTTCGAGTTATATGGCTTTAATTATGAGTTTATCCATTTTCACGCCATTGACGGGTTGTCAATTGATTTTTTGGTGGATCTCGTAACTGAAAGTATTACTGATTAAATAGTTTGTGTTAAGTTAACAGTTGTAGCGAGGAATAATTATGTTATATCACACAAAAATTTAAGCAACAAAAATTAACCCTAGTGGAAATTAAAAATTCATTGCTAACTTCAGTCCAATCGAAGTTCACATCGCTTTCATGCATGTAACCTCAGATCGCAGACCAGAAGATCTGAATCCAAATGTGGCTTCCTTAATAATAGGCCTCTCATATGTGCCGTAACCGCAGTTGTACTACGAATATGCGATCAATCTCTTTAGGAAAATATTGCTTTACTCGTTGACACATGAAGTGATAAGCGTGCTAATTCCGTATTATGAAATGAAGCCAGAATTTTGAATTTTCTTCCGAATTTTACAGGTAGATTACTCATACGAGATTGCTCAAATTTACTGAATTTACTAATTTCAATATGAGGCCCTATACCATAGCATAAAGTATTTGGTAGAACTATCTGAATAGATATAAATACACAGTTTCCTTGTGGATTAGATTATTATCAATCAGAGTGCTGTTTTGATCAGTATGTAACATTAAAAATCCTGAGGACGCCACAGCTATTATTTTTGGTTGGAATTTGAACGGCTGGGATTCGTGTCAGCCCATTTTGGTTTTCGTCTTATTATAGGCGTGCACTCTTGCCCAACTAGATTAATTTAGAATTTCGCTTGTACCACTTAAAATTAACAGCTTGTATATCACCATAATTTTCTCGAAATTACAATGTGGATTTGCTTGATCGATGATTTTAAGTACTCGGTTCATACATGATCCATGTTCTTTATGGCTAAGGATGGATCATCAGAGCCATAAAGCCCATCGGAGATTGTGGGAATCGACCTCAATCAATGTTCGGTGGCCGAGGAGATTATATAGGTGGTATTATTTAGTAGTGGGTTTTATAATAACATTGAAAAAGTTTTTAAAATGAATCTGAATAGCATCTTATAATCATACCTAATAACACTTTGTAACAACTGGTCATAAAATGAAAAGGTAGAATTACCTAGTTATAGTTGTTATATAGTGGTATTACTTACCTACTGAAGTATATTGACCAAATAACATTCAGTTTACGACTAGTATGTTTTAATTATTTATTTAGTTAAAGCAGAACAACTATTTTCATAATACTTTAATACTAATACCGTAGACTTATTTATTCTGTGTTATAATTATTTTTGTACAGCGTTAACAAACGCCTTATAGTAAACATAAAAAATAGAATTATAATTAATTGTAATTATAACACTTTTGTTATCAACTCGGATTTTTACTTTTCAGTCAAAAGATATACTTTGGGTTTGTTTCCAATGAAACATGGGTCTCGTAGGTAAAAACAAAATTGAGTAGATGCATCCTGGTTATTTCATAATGCTTCCTGTTGTTTGGTTTGCAGAAAACATTTACCTACTCAGAAAGCAACACTAATAGCCCTACCTGCGATTAATTACATCTACAACCCACATATTAGTAGCCAAAATCGATTGCCAATTCCTCACAAAGCATGGACCACTTTCGAACTTATTATTAGTTCTCTTATTAATGTTGATGTCAATGTTAAAGTTCATATTACGAATGAACGTTTTTGACAATGGCATCTTGTTATTATTGACACCTAAGGTGGGCGTTCTAAACTCTACCCCAAGTAAAATAAAGTTATTGTTTGTCTAGGATATATGGCCATAGTTTTTTATTTTCGCTATAATTATGGAAAGCTAAGGAATATTTTAAATATTACACACAATACGCTTTTTTTAATTCAGTACTTAATTACAGACTTTCTCGCAACATAATTATTGAGAACACACACAAATGGGTTTTATGTTTCAGGTATGGTGGCACCATCTCTTTATTACAAGTTAAATTAAAAGCCGTGGCCATCTCTCCTCTATGGCCGTCTATGCTAGACTTACCCTATAGTACAAGAAAAATAAAATTAATGAAAATAAAATTTAAAAAATAAATTAGGCCTCCATTCAATAAAAAATAGTACACGCAACAAATTTGTTGGAGACGTTCCACTTGCCATGCTAATAGATGTGCGGGGACTTTGCACATCTATTCTATTAAAATGAAAGAAGAACAGCTTCCATTTTAGGGGACTTTTAGTACATTTATTAGGACGGCAGCCCGCCGCCATGCCAGATTGAAAATTGGTGGGCAATTTTCATATTTTTTTATATAAATTATTTACCGTTAGAGACAAGACCAAGTAGTAAGTACTCGTAATTAAAAATGTTCAGTTGTGCTTTATCATTGTAAACAGTTGTGACTTGTTGTGTTGGGAGGTTACTAAAATCTATTTGGATTCTGGACGGTACCACTTTTTAAACGAACCCAGTGGCGTAACAATACTTTCCTACATTAGTTCGTCATGCGTCGATCGTAGCAGTAGCTATTGAGAAACAGGACTCTGATTTCTTAGTCCTTACTGTGTCAACAGATGAGATGCATATTTGGTTCCTTCGACCAGGCTCAGGAAATAAAAGAAGTTCAATATTTTGCATGTCAAAGCATCGAAATTTGCACATGAATACATTAAACTATCATGATATTATGCTACTGCAGGTTATGACAACTTCGGCGTCCTTCAGAAAGAGCAAGATTCCTTACTTACGTATTTCATAACGAACCCGAAATCTGCGATAGACTATTGCAGACGCTCAATGAGTAAAGATATTTTCCCTACAATGATTAGATAAATTTAAAAGAAAGCTGGCTATTCTCAAGGACTTGAAATACAACAGGAAGCAGACTTCACCAAGATAACTCGTGCAAGGAAAATTCTTGAGAAGTTTAACTTTTCTGATTGCAAGCCATTTTCGACAGCGATCCTGAAAAGTCCTGAAATCTCCAAAACAGGAAAACAGGAAAGATTATGATGAATAACACAAATTTCTACACAGATAAGCAGTTGGCGTATTGATGTATTTAATGCTCGGTAATAGACCTTACCCTGCATATAGCGTGAGATTCTTATCACGATCGATTGAGAACCCGACCACAAAAGATGTTGCACGGGTCAAGAGGGTGTCTTCGTACTCAGGCACTGAGAATCTGGGCATCATTGTGGCTAGAAAAAGGGTATCTGAGAGTGCTTCAGTGACGCAGATTTCGGAGAGTTCTCTAAGACTAATTGATCCACCTCAGGATTAGTTGCTCTACATGAGAGTGGGCCTATTTCTTGGCTGAGTCAGTGACATACGATGGTTGCTACCTCAATAACTGAAGCAGAAATTGTAGCAACACATGAGGCAGATATAGAAGTCATTTGATGGAACAGATTATTCAGATATAATTAGAATCAAACATGTTCATGTTCTTCAAGTAGATAATTATGCAGCAGTGGGACTTGCTTAGAATCCGGAGTTTCATTGTAGAACGAAACCTATTTCAAGGAAGCATTTCTTCATACGAGAAAAGTGACTGAAGAGAAACCTCAAATCGAACAAGTTCCCACGGATAAACAAGTTGCAGATGACATGACGAAGCCATTGTATTGCAACAAATACTGAGGGTCTTGGCAAGGGTTCTTCGTCAAGGGCATCATCATCTTCAGTGGTGGGTGGTTCTTGCTGAAGGGGCGCTGTGTCGTCCTCGTCGTAAATAGGCACGCCGTTGAGGCAATTCCCTTGGCAGTGGAGGCATGTCGCAGAACAGTTCAGCAATGCTCCGACAATCCACATTCGCCACTACCACAATCCTTGGTGCAGCGGCTTTAAGTTGGCGGGAGGGGCTGATGTTGAGCTTAATATTTGCGACTGATCTCATGAACGACTGGACGTGGTACTAGTTGAGGGATTTCCGTCTTGCTTGTGCCCCATACCATTTAAGGAAGCACACCTTCCCAGCCCTTTCAACCTTGCCGTGAGTGGAGGAGAGGTTGTAAAGAATCACTGCCGCATCCTTAATGATTTCTGAATTCAAGTACAATTTTGAGAAGCCCACCTTGCTTCTCCTAAAAGTTGCAGATGTTCTGTCGCAGCCGGTAAATGAATGTAAGAACAGAATGTGTTCAAAACCATGCTGCTGCATCTCTTGGGTGGACCGTACCATTGTCAACCGGGTTGCAGCAGCAGAATGTCTAGGGTGGGAGGAGTCGAAGCTATCAAAAAGACAGCGAGGTCCACATCCTCATCAACGACAGCCACAGAAATGTGAGATTATCCCACAGCAGTCTTCACGATAAGGACATCAGCATCATTACTGGCCGGGAGAGTATGTATCTCATGCTACTGAAGCTTTGTCTACAGACGGAGATGAACTGACTTTTGTTGGTAGGATTGGACAATAAATATTCTTGTTTCACAGATATCGATGTGTTCCATGTCAAACTGATGTCAGCCGACCTCCTCAGTCTGTATCGTCGCCCCTTTTCTTGTGACTTCGTACTGTTGGGAGAGTTTGCGTACTCATCGCAGTGCGATCGTTCGTCACAGTTCTTCGCAGTGCGACTCAACAAAAATTTTCAGTTTTCCGGCGCCTGTGACTCAAAAACGACTTCCAATTCGAAAAAGTATATAGAACAAAGGTTGTAGAGAATTTTTGACCCACTTGTGCCCCCCACTTTGTGCCCCCCCTCCCCCATTCGGCTCACCCCCTAGACGTCAGGACTTTTAGTATGTTCACTTCCTAAGCACCCTGAAAAAGTTTATGAAGGAATCGCTTAGGCTCACGTACTACAGCCCCTTTAGGCCATCCGTTGACTGAACTATTATGAAACCGGGAATTTGTTTTTGAACGAGATTATACTTTGGTTACCTAGCAATTCGTGTACTTACTAGCTGTAGTGTATAATATAAAACAGAGCTCATATATGGTTGCAATTATCACAATGAAACAATATCATAATGATGCAAGGAAAACATTTCCTGTCCATTTTATGATATGGTGGGTGTTTCATGCAGGTTAACAAATAGGTATAGCTAGTACGGTAACTTACAATGCCGTTAACGGATTTGTATAATATAAATTTTTATGGCGACACAGTCTATAAAAGCATTTAACTGTAGATACTAATAAAGGTTCTGGCAGTATGATTAGAGGCAAGTCAATAGAACCGTATGTGACCAAATAAATCGACAGTTATGGGAAAATTTTGTTTGCTTTAAAAGGAGTTGGAAAAAGTAGGTATATACTTTTTGCTAACCAGAAACCTATTTTCTGAAAGGAAAAGTATCAAAAAATATTCCAAATGTTCAAACAATATTCAGAACAAGTTTTAAATGTTAACGCACTATACAAAATCCAATTATATATATATATATATATATATATATATATATATATATATATATATATATATATATATATATATATATATATATATATATATATATATATATATATATATATATATATATATATATATATATATATATATATATATATATATATATATATATATATATATATATATATATATATATATATATTAGTTAGCTTTGAAATTCTTTGCTATTCATATTTATTTTGTGAAAAGTAATCTTGGGTTTGTAGCATTTCATTACATAGAAATAAGCAACTAGACGAATAAGAAAGAAAACACACTTACCAGTACTATATCTGGACACACATACGGAAATGAATCACTATGCATATGAAAACGAACCACTTAGAAGTTGTACAAGTTCTTTCACCTTTCTTGAGGATCTTCAGAGCAGTATACGATTTATTTCATTGATCATTCATACTTGAATTTAAATTACCAATACACCAACACTTGCAGTGACGTTTTATGACATTAGTTTTTGACGGAACTCATTCTTAGAATACACAAACCTAGTCTACTATTTATATTTGTTCTATTTGAACATATTATATATAAAAGCATTAGGCATACAGTTATCCAGAAGATGTTAAACTTTAAAATGCATAAAATCTTGTTGAACCTATTGAAAAACAACTACTTTTTCCAACTATATGCGGGAAAATATTGAATTATATATACAATAGAGTTCTGAAGCATTCAAAGAGGGAGTGATACAGAAATTGCTTGCTTAGTTAAAACTAAAATCATTTGTTGGTTGTATGTATTAATTGTTTCTTCGAAAATTCTCGAAAAAAATCCAATTTTCACCCTGGATATATTTATTAGCTTTGAAATTCTTTGCTATTCATATTTATTTTGTGAAAAGTAATCTTGGGTTTGTAGCATTTCATTACATAGAAATAAGCAACTAGACGAATAAGAAAGAAAACACACTTACCAGTACTATATCTGGACACACATACGGAAATGAATCACTATGCATATGAAAACGAACCACTTAGAAGTTGTACAAGTTCTTTCACCTTTCTTGAGGATCTTCAGAGCAGTATACGATTTATTTCATTGATCATTCATACTTGAATTTAAATTACCAATACACCAACACTTGCAGTGACGTTTTATGACATTAGTTTTTGACGGAACTCATTCTTAGAATACACAAACCTAGTCTACTATTTATATTTGTTCTATTTGAACATATTATATATAAAAGCATTAGGCATACAGTTATCCAGAAGATGTTAAACTTTAAAATGCATAAAATCTTGTTGAACCTATTGAAAAACAACTACTTTTTCCAACTATATGCGGGAAAATATTGAATTATATATACAATAGAGTTCTGAAGCATTCAAAGAGGGAGTGATACAGAAATTGCTTGCTTAGTTAAAACTAAAATCATTTGTTGGTTGTATATATTAATTGTTTCTTCGAAAATTCTCGAAAAAAATCCAATTTTCACCCTGGATATATTTATTAGCTTTGAAATTCTTTGCTATTCATATTTATTTTGTGAAAAGTAATCTTGGGTTTGTAGCATTTCATTACATAGAAATAAGCAACTAGACGAATAAGAAAGAAAACACACTTACCAGTACTATATCTGGACACACATACGGAAATGAATCACTATGCATATGAAAACGAACCACTTAGAAGTTGTACAAGTTCTTTCACCTTTCTTGAGGATCTTCAGAGCAGTATACGATTTATTTCATTGATCATTCATACTTGAATTTAAATTACCAATACACCAACACTTGCAGTGACGTTTTATGACATTAGTTTTTGACGGAACTCATTCTTAGAATACACAAACCTAGTCTACTATTTATATTTGTTCTATTGTATAACTATATAACTGTATGCCTAATGCTTTTATATATAATATGTTCAAATAGAACAAATATAAATAGTAGACTAGATTTGTGTATTCTAAGAATGAGTTCCGTCAAAAACTAATGTCATAAAACGTCACTGCAAGTGTTGGTGTATTGGTAATTTAAATTCAAGTATGAATGATCAATGAAATAAATCGTATACTGCTCTGAAGATCCTCAAGAAAGGTGAAAGAACTTGTACAACTTCTAAGTGGTTCGTTTTCATATGCATAGTGATTCATTTCCGTATGTGTGTCCAGATATAGTACTGGTAAGTGTGTTTTCTTTCTTATTCGTCTAGTTGCTTATTTCTATGTAATGAAATGCTACAAACCCAAGATTACTTTTCACAAAATATATATATATATATATATATATATATATATATATATATATATATATATATATATATATATATATATATATATATATATATATATATATATGGTTATATATATATAACCATATAACATAACATATAATAATATATAACCATAATAAAATATAAATTGTAACTTACTAGAAACAGAAATATAGAACATATATTGCAAGAACGAAAAATTGTTACATATTTCTACAGCATTTCAATAAGTAAATCAAAATATATAAGTAATAGTTTGCAACATATCACATATTAATTTACCTTGAAAATTCCGATGGCATTATTATTTTTGCTGATTCATGTAGAAATATTTAAAAATTTGTCCATCGTTCTTGCAATATATATATATATATATATATATATATATATATATATATATATATATATATATATATATATATATATATATATATATATATGTATATATATATATATATATATATATATATATATATATATATATATATATATATATATATATATATATATATATATATATATATATATATATATATATATATATATATATATATATATATATATATATATATATATATATATATATGTGTATATATATATATATATATATATATATATATATATATATATATATATATATATATATATATATATATATATATATATATATATATATATTCTCTATAGGTATTTCTGTTCTGATTGAGTTCTTAAAATGTATCTACTCATTGGTGGTAAATGAGGACATCTCTCATTAGATTCAGATCGGTACCCTGCAAGTCATATTTATAATCTTGTGACATTCTTCATGAGTAAATAATAAATTTCAATGTCAGCATTAGAATAAATGTTTTCCATTCTTTAACATTAAGTAATACTCAAATAAACATTCACTGTATGTGTTAAATTGACAACAATAAACTGGTGACAGATTAATTAGGTGCTTGTTTTGAAGTTCCACAAAAAATTTCACAGCCATCCTAGCAAGAAATTATGCGTTATCCGTTGACTGCACGAAAAACAGGAAATACCTTAAAAACCAGAAGAGATCGGTATAGGGAATCATAATACCATTCAAAAAAGAACAAAATCGTTCATGAGGTTGACCAAAAATATACAGGGTGTTCCATTTAAAAATAAAGTTAAGATGGTTAAACATTGATTCAATTCGGCATTTTGAAATTATGATTAGTCTTAGTGTGTCTACTATAAATTTTATCGCTCAAGCTGCATTATTGTAAAATACACATCTTTTTGAATTAGGCAGTGCTTTTTTAATTTTTTTTGAAAAAAATCAAAGAAGTATACCAAAAATGGTAAACTTTATGAAAGTTCACCTAAAAATTGACGTGAAATCGAATCCAAATTTCAATAATATACACTGTGTTCCATTTAAAATAACTAAGATGGCGTCAACTTCCTGTATAACCGGAAGCGTTACGTAGATGCCGTTATCTTAGTTGAGAAGGGCATGTCCGAAAACACTAAATTGCCCTAATTTTCAAAATTAAAATCGAAGTAGTCTTCGAAATGTATCTAATGTCTCGTCAGCGTGGGACACCCTGTATATGAATAGCCTGTTACGAATGTTGTATGATTATTTAACTAGAACTGTTTTTTATATGTTTTAAATATCTGTAGCAATTATATAAACTATATTATATATATAGCTATATAACTAGCAATTATATATAACTACCGTATTAGTATACCGTTTGTGAGCTCTTTCAACGTTCTCATAATGTGAGTGTTTCATCAAAGTTTACAGAATAAATTCTGTAAACTTTTGTGTAATCAGTTTTATCGTTCAGTTTATAGTTTGGAAACTAACTAGTTACATATTGCATTTCAGGCTACTATTGAAAAACCTGCTAATATACCTGTAGTTCTGGCGTTTCCTAGTGTCCTATATCAAACCAGAATTGGAGGATATCAAGCTGAAATCTCCCTCCCCCTGGGGATGGTGGTGAACGCAGTGTTTAAAAATCAACATTGGTTGTACGTCCAAACACCCCATGCTGAGGAAGGATACGTCAGCTATACTGCCTGCCTACCATTAGGTAAATGTAACTCACGCAATTTGCTCCTAATGCATTTTTCCCTCTACTTCTCAGGTTCTAGTATTTTTGATATCTAGGAAATTTCTCTTGCCTATTGCATATTGCCAGCGGCGGCTCGTGGGATGAAGCAAGTGAAACGGTGATTCACCCTTAATTTCACAATTTATAATGGCTATTTTTCAAGTCAATGCATTAATATTGTAATATATGAAATTATTATTTATATACATGAGGGTATGATTTATGATCGCCTTATTTAAGGATAAAATTTGATTGTACGTATTCAATTCAAGTTACATACAATTATACCGGAGACTGGGTTTTGGTTATTATCATAGATAAAGGGTTATTATGATAAGCACCTGAGTGCACATGATATGTGTGCAACTTACAATACTTATAAACCGAGTTATAAACACATTAATCGTCAATATTAAAAACTACAGAATATTGTTTTATTAATATTCAGTAATATTATAATAATATGTTATAACACTTAATTTTTGTTCATAAAGTAAAAATAGACACTAAATTTCAATATTATTTTTTGTCATTTTCCGTCAAATTTGTGCAATTTTCATTTCTTAACTCACTAGTCCAATAAAGTACTAGATCAGGACATCAAACAATGTAGTAAACGTAAAAATGTGGCAAACATTAATAATTTATTTATTTATTAAGATTTAACTTGTCTATGTCTACTACGTCTATGTAACTATGTCTTGTTTCTTTTGATTTTCTGTTTTTGTCAAAATGTAGCCAATACAAGGTGCAGGTATGTCTCGTTAGAAAAACCGAAATTTCACCCAATATCTAAACATTTTATAGCGTTCCACACTATTTCTGTGTTTATTTAGAAACCATAGTAGGTAATTGAAAGGGCTATTACTGCATCTTATGGAGATGAATGTGGAAAATATCTCTCATTCTTATAAATATTTTATCCGATTTACATAGAGGAATGGTATTATCTCTTACATCAATAATATAACGATTTATAATGGACAAAATTCATAGTTTTGAAAATTGGTAGAAATGTTAAGGATAAGAATTACTAAACGGAAAAGTTTCCACTCCTAAATAGTTTACAATGATAAATCACTACTGAACACTTTTAATTACTTGTTACTTGATCTGTTAAGAGTGTTTAAACTAGACACTGATATCGCGATCGGCTGGCCATTATATACTATTTTCAATATTCTGAAAAGTTCTAGAAGATTCTCGATTATTCCATCCTATTCTAGATTGTTCTCAGTTCTCACTAGTTCCATCTCATTCTAGATTATTCTCATTTATTCCATCCCATTCTAGTTTGTATACAAGGCATCTCGAACGGTTCTATAGGGGGTAAACGGTTTCTATGTTCTTGCACCGCAACTATTCTAAATAGGGCCAGGGGCGTATCTCGGTTATTTGAAGACTCAGAGTGTTGAGCCTTCGCCCTTGGGGGGTTGTATTTGGCATCACCAGATGCGATGTTGCCACATCGTCGGGTGCGGTGTTGCCAGATTGTGCAGTTTTTTCCAGGTCTAGGGAATTTTCAATATATCGTGCACAATTCGCTTCTGATGATTCCGTAACAGTATTTAGCATGTTTCATGGCCAGTTGATAAGATGTGCTTATATATATGTACCATGGCAAATAGTTAAAATTTCCTATTTTATCTTGAATTAACTACCTATACAAGTGGATTTAAAATAATAATTATATATTATTATATAATTATAATATGTCATTTTATTTATTATTATTTCAGGCATAATACCGCCTCCAGATGACGACAAACCAGCCCCATGCTGGGAAAAGAGCTCCGATGTTTTCCCCAAACCTTCTGGTAACATGACAGACACAGAAAAATTAAGTTCCAAATCAGACTGTGGTGATAGAGAACGATGTAGATATAGGTCTCGGAATGCTACAAGTACGTGTGGAGAGAGAAGTGTAGACAGACTATACCTTCGAGCTGCTGCAATAGCAAAAACAAAAGGTGTCCGGCAGACCCTTTTAGTGATAATAAGTGACTTTAGGGGCAGTGGTGACAACGACATTTCCGTTAAAAAGGGAGACGTTGTCTTTCTGTTGGATACTCATGTGAAAGGGTGGTTTTATATTAGGAATAAAGAGGGTGCTGAAGGATTTATACCAGCAGCTGTGGCTGGACACGGTTTCTTGTAAATATATATGTACTGTTATATTATTTATTATTTGTAATAAAATGTTTAAGAAAGAATGTTGTACCTAATACCACAGATTCACTTAATCTATGCTAATACTTTCCCATTATCCACTGTTAAAATCTATGCTGATACTCACCAAAATAGGCCGCCAACAAAATTCAAGAGAAAACATAGCCATGTTTATAGTTTTTGGTGTAGGTAGTGTATTAAAATTTTAGTTATTTATTTTTTTGGTAATATGTGATTTAGTTCATTGCAAACTATATAAAAAAATGCGATGTAGTGTTGTAAAAATGTGTAAAATCAGTTCAGTAAAATTAAAAAAGCTTGTCACAATTTTTTTCCTGAAGAAAAGCATTCAGTTACATTGGCTTTCCACCAGGCTGTCGCAGGTGATCGCTTAAGCTGTTTGGCGTGGTAATACAATTACAGATCCCGAAGGAATAAGATCCAATATTTGACAAAAATACTCCTCGAAAATATCTATCTGCGTTCATATCTTCGTGACAGACGCCTGTATCTTTTTATTTGAATAGCATTTCAATTTTTTATGAGCAATCCATAAATTATTCGAAGAAAACTCACGATAAAAAGTTGCAGAAGGAAGCCTTATATATAATATTTTTAAATAAATAAATATCGACACGTTCTTGTAACAATATCTCAGGGTTACAAAAGCTGTCACAAACTATCATTTGATTAGTGCAAGTTTTCTGCCAAATTCCATCGCTCTAAATTCTTCCATTGTGGAAAAATAAAACATTTTTTAATAAAAAATTTTTGAAGTGAAAACTTCTTTAGGCGCGCTCTGCACTTTTATTTTTGTGGGTGTTGAATGAGACTGGGCCTCCACGTGTCACGCTCGACTATGTAAAGCTCCTGCGCGTAAAGTCGGGTAAAGCGCGCTTTTAAAGCATTTCAAAGACCCTTATTGTGGTAGAAACAGTGTATACAACCTCCTTCACCAGTGCGGCATCGAGTACATGCCCAAAACCCCGGAAAATCCGTAAAAAAAAGCAAATTCAAAAAATGTTGACGTACATGTCAGTTCCTGACATGGGACCTACAAAAATGGACACAGGCCCTGAAAACAGAACAACAAAATTGAAGATGTGTGCAAACTTGCAAATAAGAGACGTATCACTCAGCAAGGTACGTCTGTTTGAAATTTTTATGTAGGATTATTTCACAAACGTCATGTCGTATTATCATTTAGCAGTAATTTTTTCTTTGTACCACCTGTGTTCATGATTACAGTTTTGTTTATGTTGTGTCTTGCAAACTGACACCTATTTTTATGCTGTCCTTCATTATAGGGATTGAGGTATACCTAATTATGAGTAATACATAATAACTTATGTGTATTTTTTAATTTAATTACAAATTATGGAAAAACCTTTACTTAGATGCTAACTAATACAAAGATAGTTGTTGATTCTTGTACATGAAATTACTGCATATATCTACTTTAGGGCTTGACCCTGCTATACTTAATACTGAAAAGGGCTCTTCTTGGTGAATAGCACTGTATGTAGTAACTGCAGAAGTGGGTATCTCTGATATAATCTCACTGATAAAACTCATTTGATAAAAGAGCCTCGATCTACCACCAGCAAATATTTTATCATTGTACATTTCAGCAACATGTATTCCCTTGTCATCTATAGGAAAAACAGTTGAATTTGTTAAGAAACGGTAATACCATAAGGATAGACGTGGACCACCTCCACATAACTGAAACAATCAATAAGCTAATAAAACAATTTAAGTTCAGTATATTACAAAATAAATACAATAAAGCTACCTCAAAATATCTCTGTGACTGATGATAGAAATTAAATTAGGAATTAAATAAGGAGAGTGGAGCGTCAAATAATAGTTACGTATTACTAACTAGTGCATTTAACCGCAAGTTAGTACTGCTACTACTACTAAGACAAAAAACTAACTAATAAAATTGAAATTTCTTTGCAAGGCCAGGCTACAGTGAAAAAATAAAAATATTGATCAATTTATTAGTTACGTGATACATTTACGCGAATAAATTATAGTTCAAAATCTAAAAAAAAAAATTATCTCATTAAAGAGTAACCGAATTAAAAAATAAAAAATAGTGTTCAAATAGTGATTGATAAAAAAATATTGTAAAAAAGCGTGGCGTACATGATATTAATTATTGTTATAAATATTTCATTGATATCATGCTCCCTACGCTTTTTTATCACAGTTTCAGACCACAGTTTCTTTTTTATTGTAAAAATATATTTTTATCTATTTCTCCGGTTAGAAATGGGATATAGAGTTGCGGTATTCATTGGTTTCTTGTAATTTTTATTCTCTATATGCCTATGTGAGAATAAACATATGTTTCTATTTGAAATTTCGGAGAAAAAGATTTGTATTTCAAAGAGTGCCACCTAGCCTCTGCGGCAACAACTAAATTGGCACATTATTATCATAGCAATGATAAAGTAAAAAGTTCTCTTTCCAATGAAACCAAATTCGTGTGATTCTGTTAAGCCAAACCGGGGTAATCGCCATTTTTCTTTACAAATGTATACCTTCCCCCCACCACTTAATTTTCAGAGCTATGAAAAACATTTTAAGATAAAAGTTATTCAAAATTTGCGAACTCTACCAAGAACATATTTTCAGTATGCCTCATTGCAGCAAATTAAGGAGATATTCCATTTTTCTAATTTAACTTTATTGTAATGCCCACTAGAGGTGATGTTACAAGCTTGAAAATAATTTCCAGCGATTTCTCTGGTCCACTTTAGTTATAGATTTTCCGTCACCGGAAAAATAGTATAAATATGATAGATTTTGTAGTTTAAGATTAGTTTTAATCGTCTCCGGATGATGCCAACTTGGTTGGCGAAACGCGCGTCGAGCGAAGTGAAAGTGTTTTGGTGTTTGTGGAAACTACTCCGAGTGTTACAGTTACATCAAAGGTTCCAGCCCTATCCAGTAACGTTCTATGTCGTACAGTTCCTCAGATATGGCCGGCATCCTCTGTTAATGACTCACCGGGTACATATAAGGTGTTTGAAAATGTTCTAAAATGAAGTTCTGATACGGCTGAAGAGAATGCTAATTTTCAAAAATTTTAGCTAAGCGATTGGTAAGCATGCGGCATATAAAAAGGTCGGCATATAAAAATGTAAGTACGTTATAATTGGACATTTTTTGGATTTTTAAACATTGTGAGGAAACTATCAGACCTATGGACGTCACTCTGTGCTTAAATGAAAGCCAATTACGTTCGCTACGACATCTTCCCCTATGACTTCACCCGTAAAATATTCCCCGATTTTGGACGAAAGATGACCAATACTTAAAATGGATGTGTATGTTAGTAACTATTATCCCTACAGAGTTGGTTCTGATAATCTACTTTAAAAAAGTAATAACATGTTTTATGAACAAACACATAGTTTATAAGATATAGTGAAAAAATCGAAAAGTGTGAAAATTTCGTGGTTTTTCAAGTGCTACGAGATTAGCAGAGGTCCTTCGAAGCTGCAAACTGGATTTACACTACTGGTAGTGGTAAACAACATATAAAAAAATCAGAAAAAGCCGTTAGTTAAATAGTGAAATCAAAGCAGTACACGAGTTATTGATTAATGGAATAATGACAAACAATTGGTGAGCTAATTATACAGTAACTTAGCATCGAAAGGTGGATCTACTAGGTACAGTGGCTTTATGTAGAATTTAATATCGAAAATTTATTAAATATAGGTCTGTTTGCTCTCCAAAACTGCCATAAAGATTTGGATAGTATATAAAGTCACTGTACTAGGTATAGCCAAAGTTTACAGAATATTTATTTACTCTATAAACTTCGGTATAGCTGCTTGATATTTACAGCATGGTCGTATGGTGGTCATTTTCCAGGTCGCCATTAGTGCACCAAATTTTGAAATTATGTGTAGGTATATTTATTAATATTATTTTTATTTCAAGAAAATATTATAGACGATAAAAAGTACATATTTAATTACCATATTTATAAAGAAACTATTTTAATGATTATAAATGATTACAAATTCTAAACGTACATGGATGATACACAGTAGGAAAACAAATCGTTTACTTTCAACTGGTTGCCACTGCACCTATATAATAAGGCACAATATTTCATATTCATGGTTACAAATATAAAAATTTAATCAAGAATAAGATTATTCAAAAGTATTTAAAACCAAGAGCCAGCAGCATAATAAATATACGAGGCATGCACGTGAACAGCAATATTGCCAGGACCGCACTAACCAATCTAAAATAAATAATAAACATAGTTTTATTTTAATGGTAATATGCTTATTAACATTAAATTTAACATTCACTCGCATCAGAAGATGCATCATTGCAAACTGGTGACTCTTGGTTGTGAATGCACTTATAGGTAAGTAGAAGGCGGGAACCTCGTATAAAACTGCGTATTATTGAACTTGCTCGTGAGCTTGAGTTGAAGCATGGACACTTGTTACCAAATGCTATATAATATGAACAAATACCCATACAAGATTATTGTTTCTGGAGTTAGTAGGTACCTATCAGAATAATCTAAATAAATCTGCATTCATATTGCAAATTTGTAAAAGGCTAAGGACTCGCCTGTCATGTTCCAGAATACATTAGAAAAAGGTGTGAAGAGTGAAGATTAAAGAAAAGATAATGTCATGTAATAATAAGTGTCTGACATTCCCTTTATCTTTATCAAACGAGAATATATTACCTAGTACTTACACCCAGCTACTTACCACATAATCTTCGTTGCAATTAACTGCACCAATCCATCGACCTAGCTCTGGCCTAGCAACTTTGTCATTCTTGTGGGGCTCGATTTTATTAGATACTTTACATGTACGTATGTCCCAAATATTAACTACCCCATCTTCACCACCTGATATTAAATCTGTGCCACTAGAAGAAAAGTTAAGTACCTAAGTAGTTTTAAAAATATCATATTTATTTCACTTACTTAATAGAAATGCAGTGTACATAATCACTATGCTTGCTAAGGGTTTTCAAAATTTTCCTACTTTCTATGTCAAACACGTATATATTATTATCACCACAGCCTGCATATATATGATTAGAATCGTCATTATACAGCAAACAATTCACATCTGCTTTATCAAAGGATTCTTGTTGATTAGGTATATCAATTGTCCATACAGGATGAATATTTTTGTTATTCCTGATATTTTTCCATAGGTAAGCATATATTACTCCTACACCACCAACAATAAGATGAGTCTGAGTTGACAACAAACTATTTACCTGAAAATCTTCTTTAACTGTGAATCTATTTTTCGGTGTTAATTCGTCCTTGTTCAAACTAGTCTCTGGTTGAATTATTCGTGATAAGCTACAACAATAAAGAATATATTATAGTTATATATAAATATATACGGAAAAAATATATATATAGGTATATATATATAAATAAGTAGGTATATTAGGTATATTACCTATATGTAAACGTATTTTTTGAACTTACTGAAAAATTGATACTACACCATAAATGTCACCAACAACAAGGTAATTTCCACATGGACTAAAAGCCTGTGATAGAACTGTATTATAAAAGGCTTTATTGAGTTTGTTTGCCATTTTCATAGATTCAAATCAAAGGAAAACGAACTTAGAGAACCGCAAAATGAATATTCCTAACCTAGAAATCGCTTGGCTCGCAGTCTTGCACAGATCAGACAATTTTTGTCTTTTGGCCATATAAGTTTGGTTTAATCACAGAGTGTGTGTGATCTGTGGGCGTGACTCAGATTATGCCGAATCCAAAAATGAGTACGCCCCCTTGCGGCATAAATTCGAACCGAGGAAAGCGAGTAAAAATTTGAAGTGAAACGTCTGTGAGCTGTGAGTTTTAACCGTCTAACCGTCACGATTCCTCGTTTACGACGTTGCTGTTGTGGTTACTGTGGTTTTATTACTCTTTAGCTGTGCTCTTTAGTTTTACTGTTGGCTGTGTTTTTTTGCGAAACATTTTCGACCCCCCAGGAAAGCGAATTAATAATTTCCTTCACTTCGTTGACTGTGGTTTATTGTTGACTGTTGTTTTAACGTTTTGTTATACTTTTTGTGATTACCATGTCACTTAAAAGTATTCATAATACAAACTGTTGTGTTTATGGTTGCAACTCAAGAAAGGGTAAAGATAGATCTCTCAATTTTCACTATTTTCCGAAGAAAAATTCCGGCATTAACGTGAAAATGATAAATGCACTGGGAATCGAGGAAGAGATTGATAAGAGGAAAGCTTGGGAGAAGGTTTTATTAATGAGCAAGCCAGTGACAAAGAATATGCGTGTTTGCTCTAATCATTTTAAAACAGAAGATTACTGTTCAAAAGGTAAGGGATATTTATTGAGGTTAGATTTAAGTAAAAAACCGCGAAACATAACACAATCTATTTTTGTTTTAGATGTGGACTTAAAACAACCTAAGCTTAAGCGACACGCTGTACCTTCCCAAAATTTGCCAGTAAAAAGATCACTTGCAAGTATCAAAAAAAAGTCCAACGATTCTAATCGTGAAGATAGATTAAAGAGATGACGCTACTACAAGTATCAGTGAGGTACATTTATGTGAAGGTGAAATATCTTTACCTGTCAATGAGGACAACCATGATCTCGCAAATGTACGAACTTATAAAGACCTCATTGAAGACGAAAAAGTTGCAGTTCATAATCTTCTACGCCTTCATGAGATTTGTAACTATAACGTTGATAAAGAAGTTCAAATTTGTAGTGGAGACATTGTTACAACTTTTACGTCAACAATAGAACTTAGTTCACAATTAAATTCTTTAACAGGTATACCATCATTCGACCTCCTAAATTCTCTTGTAACACTTACACAAAAACATGGCTAATACAAAGCATGATACACTACTTGCAGGTGAGGGAAGCAGACGTGGCGATACCTTAGTACCATTAGCCTAAGCAAAAACAGCCTTATTTTACTCAACTGCCTTAAACGCTACCAAACAACTTTTTTAACGTTTATATAATTCTTTGGCTTTTAAGCTATTTGTTTAATAATGTCATTATTATTATATGTATGTTATATACTTACACAAGTAGCTAAGAGTATATAGATAGAATAGTAGCCAGAGTATAGTTAGGTATATGTTGGGATAAATAATATAGGTATTAATGGACTTTTATTAACTATTTTTATTACATATTAATAAAATTTTACAAGAGCAGAGTATTAAGTATATTTTTAACAGACACAGACAGAATAAACTACTAAATACAATGTTGACTTCAAGCACGCTGATTGGAATAAACTTAATTCCATACACATATATATATCGAGAACGCAAAACAGTACACGTTCTTCTAAAATAATTATGAAGCATCATGGTCCTTGTATAGTTCTTATCTAGATCGACAACTAGCAAAATTAGAACATCTTTGTGGATGAGTTTCCCACTTACTTCATGCAGAGAGTTCTTTACACCGCTAGTTTGCAAACAGTGCTATAATTTGCACTAATTCCATAGTAGCAGATGTAGTTCCAAGTAAAATTATATGCTTGGCATTTACTAATGCCTTACCCTCTACAACACATCTACTCTCTGGAGTGGCTTGTAGGTAAGAAAACACTTTTCCCAAAGAAAGAAAAACCTCTTCATTGAAATCGTCCATCATAACCTAAAAATAACGTTTTATATCAGTAGAGGTACGACGTATACACATCTATTCTACTGATAAACAAAACTACATACCTTTGTTTTAAAAACCCCTTAAAGTGGATAAACGATTTGTACGTATAAAAATGCCCCAGTTAAGAAAATGTTCTCGAGTTTAAGCACAGCACACGAAAACACGTAACGGCACGGAAGAAATTTTACTCGCTTTCCCGATATTTGTTTGCAAACATCAGCGCCCCCAACGGTAATTTTGGTCGCCAATAGAGACATATTATTATATTTATATACCGAGCTTGACCATAGAACACTAGTTGGTTGTAGTGTTCTCTCAACAATTATAGACTCTATAATCGTTGGTGTTCTCTGGCTTGACTCTAGATCTCTACAGTCTACAAGTGTGACTGATGGTTGCATAAAACATCTACAATGTGGCTGACTGGCTGTATAGTGTCTCTCTGTGGTCTCACGGTGAGACACTATACAGTCTCACCGCAGGAATAAACAGTGGGATTGTATCCATGACGAAAACACCGCAGTTCGCAATGGTTACAACCCAAGATTTGTTAAATCACATATAGGTTGCCCCGTAACTTTTCTGTGGGGATCCGGCATAGGGGAATGTGATCTTTGTATTTTGGCTGACGCCTGACAGTTTATTTTCAAGTTTCCAAGTGTTCGTGTAGTTATTTGGTGATTTTTATATGTAAATACATTTTAATAACATTATATGATTATATTTTGAGACTTTTGATAGGACAATAAAAGTGTTTATATAGTGGCCAGAATAGTGTTTATATAGTGGCCAGAAAAACAAAAATATCTACTATAGTGCTTTCGTTTGATATGCAAATTAATGGAATGCGGTGCTCAGTGGCGCGCGGAATTATCCTAATATAGGAAATAAAATAAAGAACAATAATCATTCTCGTAGTACAGAACAGCTGCCACAAATGCATGGCGGAAAGGGCAAATTAATTAATTAGCTATCTGGAAGAAAGAAACATTAAACACGATGATTCACTCTACTTAAAGCTGAATTGTTGACACTGGCAAGGCAACATTTTCCAGCTTTCAAGAAGTATGTAGTGGATGAAATGGCCAAAGCAAGAGGAATGGAGGTAATTCGAGTTCCTCCATATCACTGCGAACTGAACCCAATTGAGTTTATTTGGACGCAAATAAAAGGGAAAGTTGCTAGAGAAAATACAACATTTAAGTTAGCAAATGTGAAAAAACTTCTCAATGGTGCAATTAAAGAAGTAAATGCGGCCAACTGGATAAAATGTATAGACTATGTGAAGAAGGTGGAATCAAGAATGTGGGAACTCGATATTATGATGTAATAAAAATGTAAATGTAATAAAAAGACAGTAGTGGAAGTGACTTATTTTCAGATAGTGAATAGTGATATAAATTTCTGATGTGAGTTTTTGTGAAGAGTGTTACTAATAAGAGACAGTGAAAAATACCAATGTGAGTGTAACTATATGTGAAAATAATAACATATCCGCAAATTTGTGTTTTAATATTGTTAATTCGCGCTCTTACCTCCCTGTGGTCCTTGCTGGGCAATAGCGATTTAATTTCTTTCTTTTATTTTAAATTGTTATTGGCTAAATTGAGCACTAAGTTGTACACGCAGCATGCAAAATTTTTTCAATGTACTTACTTTAAATACATTCAAACAAAGTTTTGCACATACATATATGTATATGACATAATAAGACATCTTTTGAAGTCACTTCACCTTGGTTGCGCATGATGATACGGTACTGAGCAGTAATTCCAGAAAATCGACGGCTTGTTCATCGAGGTGTCTTTTAAGTGAGCGAGATGGGAAATGGGATATATATGAGTTGAAGAAGGATAGCGACCGATAGGTAAGCCGCGGACAGAAGACCCTAGTTCCATTCACAAGAAATTGTGGTGGTATACAATTTTACACTTAATATCCTCTTGTATTGCATAGTGATGTGATTTACCGCTTCTGTAGTAATTGGTACGGGTTTTTTTTGTAAAATGCCGCACAATTTTTTGCTGTAGTTTGTATATCAAAGGAAAATACTTTAATCATAGTAAGTACTTCCTACCAATAAGGAAATATTTACCAATTGCTTTTATATGATACTTTGTATTCGGCGGACATCTTGCTTGTCAAAAATATATATATATATATATATATATATATATATATATATATATATATATATATATATATATATATATATATATATATATATATATATATATACATATATATATATATATATATATATATATATATATATATATATATATATATATATATATATATATATATATATATATATATATATATATTTTGTGAAAAGTAATCTTGGGTTTGTAGCATTTCATTACATAGAAATAAGCAAATAGACGAATAAGAAAGAAAACACACTTACCAGTGCTATGTCTGGACACGCATACGGAAATGAATCACTATACATACGAAAACGAACCACTTAGAAGTTGTACAAGTTCTTTCACCTTTCTTGAGGATCTTCAGAGCAGTATACGATTTATTTCATTGATCATTCATACTTGAATTTAAATTACCAATACACCAACACTTGCAGTGACGTTTTATGACATTAGTTTTTGACGGAACTCATTCTTAGAATACACAAACCTAGTCTACTATTTATATTTGTTCTATTTGAACATATTATATATAAAAGCATTAGGCATACAGTTATCCAGAAGATGTTAAACTTTAAAATGCATAAAATCTTGTTGAACCTATTGAAAAACAACTACTTTTTCCAACTATATGCGGGAAAATATTGAATTATATATACAATAGAGTTCTGAAGCATTCAAAGAGGGAGTGATATATCTAATAAATATATCCAGGGTGAAAATTGGATTTTTTTCGAGAATTTTCGAAAAAACAATTAAGACATACAACCAACAAATGATTTTAGTTTTGACTAAGCAAGCAATTTCTGTATCACTCCCTCTTTGAATGCTTCAGAACTCTATTGTATATATAATTCAATATTTTCCCGCATATAGTTGGAAAAAGTAGTTGTTTTTCAATAGGTTCAACAAGATTTTATGCATTTTAAAGTTTAACATCTTCTGGATAACTGTATGCCTAATGCTTTTATATATAATATGTTCAAATAGAACAAATATAAATAGTAGACTAGGTTTGTGTATTCTAAGAATGAGTTCCGTCAAAAACTAATGTCATAAAACGTCACTGCAAGTGTTGGTGTATTGGTAATTTAAATTCAAGTATGAATGATCAATGAAATAAATCGTATACTGCTCTGAAGATCCTCAAGAAAGGTGAAAGAACTTGTACAACTTCTAAGTGGTTCGTTTTCGTATGTATAGTGATTCATTTCCGTATGCGTGTCCAGACATAGCACTGGTAAGTGTGTTTTCTTTCTTATTCGTCTATTTGCTTATTTCTATGTAATTAAATGCTACAAACCCAAGATTACTTTTCACAAAATAAATATGAATAGCAAAGAATTTCAAAGCTAATATATATATATATATATATATATATATATATATATATATATATATATATATATATATATATATATATATATATATATATATAAAATAAACGATTAATTTTAAAACGACGCGGACGGATGGCGTGGCTATCTAATGTGCATATTAGGTACCTTTGCTACACAAATACAACCAAACAAAGAAAAAAATATTTATTGATGAATGATAGACTAAGACATATTAATTTTCCTAAAAGTCATATTAATCCTAACACCATGCGCTGACCTCCTAATTGGAAGGGAATGATACCAGAACTCATTTGTAGGGGGATTCATTAGCAAAATACTCCCATGCTCCAAATCAATTTTTACTGAAAAAAAAACGAAAATTATTTTCACTGTGAACATATACTTGTTCCAGATCCATACCTGACGGTATATCTCTTTTATCGGGGCCCTTTCTCCTAGCGTCGCCATGTTTAACGACAAAAGTCCGTTTTTGCCCTAGGGATAATGACGCTATTGGAGTGTTTTTATCTAGTTCCTTTTCACTATCTCGGTGTTCCCCTATATGGTCGTTTCCATCCCTGTACCTACATAATAGGAAATATATAATCCTTATACCTACTGATACTGATATGTAATAGTAGAACATCGTATCAACCTTTGCTCGTGATCAATGACCATTTTTATTATAATACTTTGTGTTATTATTCAGTTGGTATCATGAGAGAGTGGTTAATTTTACACCACGATCGTTTGCCTCGGCAGGCGTTTAAACTTCAGTGTGGTCAATGTCAAAGTGTGTCGTTTTTGATAATTTCTGAAACGAATTTAATAAAACTTCTGCGTCGTGACTTGTAACGGTTGGTTTGGTACCTTCGCTTTATACCCATATAAATAATCTATAGCATCTTCGTCTTGTATATACCTGAAATAGTCGCTACAATTTAAACACATGGCAAATATTATTTCCATACTGACAATACTGTGGAATCAATATTTTTATGTGTGAATAAATATTTCAAAAGTGTTGTATTATGGAGTCATTATACAATGGTATTGAATATTAACACTTGCTTTTTATTATACACTTTACATTTGATTTACATATCTTGCCACGCCAACGTACGACAACAAGTTTCCGAATATTTGTATTGAGAACTAAAGGGTCCGCCAATAGGGACGCTCGATCTTTGACAGCTCATGGCGGCCATGTTGTTTGTGGTAGAGTTGGCAAACGCAGTTGTTATTATTCAGTGTATCTTCACAAATCACCATGAACCAATTCAGCCGCGAGCAACATGTGCAAATCGTTAAAACTTATTACGAAAATCATTCATCGGTTCGAGCAACGTTCCGCGCGCTCCGCCAATTTTACGGTGCAATTGATCGTCCTGCTGAGTCGACTATCCGTCGTTTGATTAACAAATTCGAGGCAACCGGTTCGGTGAACAATCAGCCAACACCGACGCGTCGTCGAAACGTCCGATCTGCCCAGAATGTCGCCGCTGTGCGCGATAGTGTGCGTGAAAATCCGCGACAGTCAATTTCACGTCGCGCACAGGAACTCCGCCTTTCGGAAACATCACTTCGCCGAATCTTGCATCTGGATTTGGGCATGCATCCGTACAAGATCCAGCTCACACAAGAGCTCAAAATAAACGACCATAGACAGCGCCGTATCTTCGCTGATTGGGCTTTAGAGCAGTTGGAAGTCGACCCCGATTTTGGTCGCAAAATCATCTTCAGCGATGAGGCACATTTTTGGTTAAATGGGAATGTCAACAAGCAGAATTGCCGTTATTGGGCCGAGAACAATCCACAGGAGGTCCACCAGGTCGCAATGCACCCAGCAAAGGTAACTGTTTGGTGTGGATTTTGGGCCGGAGGCATCATCGGGCCGTATTTCGAGAACGACGATGGTGTGTCCATCACGGTAAACGGCGAACGATACAGATCCATGATAACGAACTTTTTCTGGCATGAAATCGGCAATATGGATGTCGAGGATATGTGGTTTCAGCAGGACGGCGCTACGAGCCACACAGCGCGCGCCACAATGGATCTTCTGCACGAGCGCTTCGGAGGAATGGTTATCTCGCGCGGAGGCGACATCAACTGGCCACCGAGATCGTGCGATTTAACCCCACTAGACTATTTCTTGTGGGGTTTTCTTAAATCACAGGTCTACGCAAACCAACCACAAAACACTGATGCCCTGAAAGTCAACATACGCCACGCCATCGATGAAATACAGCCCGATTTGTGCGCCAGAGTCATTGAAAATTGGACTTCTCGTATGCGCGCCACCCAGCGAAGCCGAGGTGGACATTTGACCGATATTATTTTCCATACATAATGCCTTCGAATACTCTTTCAAACAAAAAATAAATTTCATTTATACCTCTCACACAACTTGCTTTATTTCATTTTAAAGATCGAGCGCGCTTATTGGCGGACCCTTTATAAACTATATAGGTGGCTATATGACCGCCGAATCGTGTCAACTCATGATAACCTGATGTCAACTGATGACTTTTTTTTACATTTCTCTCAAAATTGCATTAAGAACTGAAAAACTACTCGTTCAAGATAAAATAAAACGTACCATGATCGTGGAAAAATTAGAGTATTCACGCATTTAATTTACCATTATTATCTTAGGCGATTTACGCCGCGAGCCGAAACCTCGCCCTGCGTTAAGACTGGCTGTCATTAATAATTGCTGGTTGAATAATATACTATTGTCTACGACCATTTAGTAACAATATTAATAATCCAGTATTAAACTTCCTAACCGTTAAAAATATATATATTAGACACCTATCCACATGTGTATCGCAGTGATTAATTGTTAAGCACAGTGTACATTTGATTTATATATGTTGCCATGGCAACGACACACAACATCACTAATATATGTACTGAGACCAAATACCAAGGTAGCTATATCACACTGGCTATATGCCCACCAACGCATGCGAACTGATGACATTGACGTTGTATATTAGAAATTTTTGTTTGTGCCATTTTCTCCAAAAATGCATTAAGAACTAAAAAACAACTCGTTCAAGATGAAAATGTATAATGGTCGTGGACAAAGTATAGTATTCAACTCGCAATTAATAGTCATTATTCAATCGGGCGACTTGGGTGATTGATGTAGAATGACGCAAACGTCACTAAAACGAACCGATCTTTCCGGATGGGGTTAGTTATAACTGTTCATTGTCTATATAATATCTAGACCTACAAGGTACTATAATATACTGTATTTTATATTAAAGGTACCTGTTAATTAAGACGAAATTATATTTGAATCCAGTGACTTCATACAGAAGATGCCTAACATCATTTAACACGGGAATCCATGGCTTCGCAGGTATGGTAACTCCTGAAAAGGTGTATTTCATTCCATCGTCTCCATATGCTACTTGTTGCCTGGGAATCTCGTGAAATTTTCCAAACACCTTCACCTAAATAATGAAACGTCATTAATCTATTAGTGTGTATTTATTTTTATAAATACACCCTATAATAGATGATCAACCTCAATTGTAAAGAATTTGCTGATAAATTGGAAACCCAAAATTATTATTGTGTTTTATTGTATCAATTTGATAGTTTGCGTCTTGCTTCTATATATATGTATATCCTGGGCAACCTGCAAGGATGTGTTTAATACTAATAATTTCCTGAGTCGTTAGAAATTTTGACTTGGTCTCGCGATTATCTGGTAGGGATATCTTGAGCTTGGTGTTGCTGTGGTTCCATTTTTGTTGTCTTTGCTCTTTAATTTTTGCAGACCCCTTTGAGATCGTATTATGTATGAATATTAGCTGTTTCTACGAGAAGAGATACCTATAGCAGCTTCTTGCATATCCGCGGTAAATTGAATAAGTGTTTAATTCTGTTGATACCCATCGAACACGTGGGCATACAGCTTTCAATATACGGTACGGCCGTACGGTAGCTATTTATTAATCGAAATATATGAAATTTTGGGTCATTTTGGTCAAATTGATGGCGCAGCCATCATAATGTAGTGCGATATGTAGTCCGGTACTGTCCGATATGTTATTACTGATATAGATTTTTTAGTTTTGTTTTTGACGTCAGCCACTGAGGGACGGACGGACAATTTGAAAGTTGCTTAAAATGTGATAACGAACAAAATAGTACAAAAATGTTTGCTCTCTGACAAAAAATCTCGATTTTAGCTTCTGTCGATCAAATGCAATATACTTTTCGACTTTCGCAAGCAAGAGTAGATGTAATGAATTTCTACAATTATACGAAAATCTGCGGAGGCTCATTTTAAATTAAAATGTTTATGTTCAATTCCTAGTAAGCTAATAATCGTATATGTTGCAGACCACGTTTCACATAATTAGTACCTACCTAATTATGTGAAATCCAGTTCAGTAATGCGCCTATAAAGTTTTATGATATATAGATCCAGTACATTAAAGGGGATGAGTTATTTTTATTGCAAAATTGTTTTTAAATACCTACATTCAATTTCCATTTCATCATCGTTTCATTTGACATCTTTAGTTTTTTAAATTTTACAAATAGATTTCATTCATTATCTATATCCATATCCAATCCATATCTATTATTTTAAAATATATATAAATACACACAAGTTGTACAAGTTCTTTCGGCTTTATTGAGGCTCGTCAAAATAATGTAGGTACGATTTAGGTAATTGGTCATTTATACTTTAATTTACTAATAATATTTATATACTACTATTATATAGTGTCATTTTTATGTGACATAGTTTTGACAGGTAAAGCTCACATTCATAATAAAATAACTACCTATTAGTATAAATGTAACAATTAACTAAATCGTATATCATTCTGAAGATCATCAATAAAGGCGAAAGAACTTCTGCAACTTTTCAATGATTCGTTTCTGTGTGTATCCAAATATACAAATTGTAAGTGTCTTCACTTAATTTCTCTTCATAATCTATTGTTACCCAAGATTACTGCTGATATGATAAAAAAATAGCAAAGAACTTGAAAACTAACAAATATATTCCAGGGTGAACAATAGGAATGTGTGTTCAACGAAATTTCGAAAAAATAATAATGCATATCAGCCCTTTCGGCATTTGTATAGTTTACCGTTTTAACAAGCTACCTATTTATTTTAACTGTACATGACTTTTGACTTTTTACATGAATGACTGTACATGAATGACTTTTTTTGACAACCAAATAACAACCCCTCAGTGAATTTATTTGAAAGGCAACACCTCCTTGTAACAATATCCCAGGGTTACCAAAATTGTCACAAACTGCCATTTCATTAGTGCAAGTTGTTCGCCAAATTTCATTCTACTAAATTTTTCCATACCCACCTTAATTTTTGCTGAAAAATCACCCATTAAACATCTCGCATCAATTTAGAAACACCCTTCAAACATCATTCAGTGAAATACACTTTTTGACATCGTATTGAGAATTTCGAAGACAAACCTGATTGAAATTCCTTCTCAAATTTCAACAGTGAAAAGGGTTTTTGACAAAATTTACAGTGAATTTGGTGCGCCATAACCGCAAAATCCACTATGTGTCGTGCGACAGTCTCAGTAATCTGTCGCCGAAATTTTCGGTGTTGCCACATAGCCGCCGAAACTGTTACTACATTCAATGAAATTCAAGTACCCATATTTATATTCATTGAAATAAAGTACTAATTGTACCTACTTTATTTTGAAGATAAGTTACCACATTAAAGTTTAAGCACATTGAGTTTAAGGACATTAGAGTTAACGGCGTTAAAGGTAATGTTAATTATTTGCTCTGCAATTGTGTAGATTGTAGAAATTTATAGGCTTATTTAATTTATGTTTGAAATTATTACCAATTTAAGTTTATTATTGTATTCCAGTTTAATCCTGAGTGAACTAACTCCCAAAGGTTTTTGCCACTGACAAATAAAACGAGACGATTTACAAATATATAGGTATGTTTCTTCTTGAATAAATGAGGATGCGAAAAACTAAAATATTCGATTGAATTAAATAACATAATGTCAATAAATATTACAAAACCATCAGCATGAATGTTCCTGACGGTTCTCCAGAGGACACAAAAAAAATCACAATCCGCTTAACATCTCCCTAGATTGCAAGAGAATGCACCTGTCAATGCCATATTTGAGGTCTCGCTGGCCGTCGTCAAGGTCACAAATAAAACAAGAATATCCTGGTAATCATAAAACGCAAGATCAAGCGCAAAGTCTGAATTCTAACTGTCTAATTCATATAATAATTGAGTATGTATAGTGCCATATAATATATGAACTTTCGTTCTTTTAAAGCAAATGCAGAATTTACCGAGGTTTGTATAACTAAAAACATCTTATAATATGCCTCTGCATCCGTAGTAACCATTTAATTAAAAAAGTAAATGTAATTACTAATTAGAAATTTACACAGGCAAAGTTTAAGTATCCTTACAGACCTTTGTTAGTTCTCCTTCATAGTACTTGACAGACTGTTGTAGTTGGTCCAGAAGTTCGTCAGCCAATGCCGGTGGCAGTAAAACCGTGTAATCGAGATCCAAGTTTTCTGCAGTCGTTTTTTTCATCCTTATGTCCGCTTTACACTTCGCGAGTTCCTCGAATGCACTTCGAACGTCTAGTCTGGGACAGTTCATTCTGCAATTAACAAAGACGATTAATATCGTTTTCTAATATAATACCTTAATATCAAACATACAGAATCATGCGGTTGGTTCCAAAAATGGCGAGAGATTATGGTGGTGTAACCTGTAACCAATGAGACACAGAAAATTCGAGTTCCGGACGAAGCTATCTGAGTCACCCAAAGTTTCCGAAAATATAAATTATGAATTAGAGGTGAATTGTAAGTACTTAGATACAACAAAAATTAGGTTGATACCACTTTATTGTCACTTAATTAGCACGCGTCACTTTGAAGGCATCAGGTATGCTACACTCAATGTTCGTGCCGGAGAATTATCTCGCTATTCTCACGTCACTGAGGAGGAATATAAGGAAAGGTTACATGTTAGAAATATTTTAGTTTCTCATAAAAATGTTTTCTTTTGGAAACCTAAAATAGGATTATAGTTATAGGATCATGTTAGCACAAATAGAAAAAATTAATTATAATGTTTTGCCATTTGGGGATTAAACTCGCCAAAGTAAGGCCTGATCCCCAAACGAGTGTTTTCGCGGATGACGTTTTGTAACTCCGCCGATTTTCAGGGAAACCCTCTTCCCCATGTAAGGAAGACTGTTGTACCTTGGACCACTTTTTACATTTTATTTTTTACGTCAATAGGTAATTTAAATTTTGAAATTTTAAATGTCTCCAGTTGTAGTTCAAACCTTTCTGCATAACATGGAATGTGTATGTTTATCACAATTACTCAACAAAAAGCTTACAATCAGTCTATCAGTCTATCTAAGAACAGGCCTATCAGTCACGTAAGAACAGAGGTAATCATCGTCAGTGAAAACTGCCTCATTGAAAGGGAATATTCCTGATTTTCGGAAGCCAGACAAAACATTATTATGTTACGGAGTAAATGCTCGTGGATATGCTGTACCTAAGGCCTCTGCAACACTGTAGATGTCAAAGGTTTTTCCTTTGTTGTTGAGAAGCCATGCTTCAACAGCTTGATTATAATATGTCTTCAAGGGACCGAAAACTGACAGGTCTAAAGGCTGTAGCCTGTGCGAGGTATGGGGAGGGAAAGTAACCATCACAATACCTGCATCAGATGCCTTGTCGAGAACCGCTGGTGAAAGGTGTGTCTCGTGGTTATCTAAAATTAGCATGATACGATCATTCTTTGAGCTCTTGACAGTATTCAAGAAATGGTCCAAAAACTTGATGAACGATTCCTCGTTGGACCAACCCGATTGGTTTGCTGTACCAATACATCCTGCTGGCCCACCGAACAGCATTCTTTCCTTAAAATGAACCCGTGGAAAAATCAACATCGGGGGTAACGAATTACCAATTGCATTTACAGCAGCAATCACTGTAACTAGGGACCCTCTTTCGGCCGATGTAGCACTGCCTATTTGTTTTACCCCCTTCGGAGCAACTATTCTGGATTGTCCTTGAACTGTACTTAAACCTGTTTCATCCAGATTCAAAATTTTATCGGGCGAAATTGGACCATATTTTCGATGTACCTCTTTTATATTATTGAAAAATAGTCCAACATTAGTCCTGTTGAAACTTGTCATACGGCTTAAGCTTGTAGCCTCTGGCTTGCGCATTGACAGTTCTCCTGCGTGCCTTTTTAAAAATCCTCTCATCCACTCCTCACCAGCAATTTCTTCGTTATTCCAAGTGTGAGGTACTTTTTTATTATTGGCTTTCGCAAATTTAAAAGCTAATGTTCTTACGCCCTTTTTGGTTAACCCGTATTGCATTTTTGCAACATTTATAATATAGGTAACAAGGCTTAACTCCTCTTCATTAGAAAATACTTGCTTAACTGCATAATTGGCTGAACACTGGTAATTAAAATTGTCTGAATTTTTAAACATCGGTAAATGCCTAGTTAGTGTAGACCTACTAATATTAAAGACCTTTGCTGCTTCTCGGTAAGTCATTTTTTTTTCTGAATCATCTGTAGACACGGCCTCCAGTGCTTGTTTCAACGATCCTTCATCTACTGGCTTTCTATTTACCCCTTCTTTGCTCCTAGGCATGCTTGAGTCTGAATAGTCTGAAGGCCTGGAACAGAAATAAAAAACGTTTGTACCTTGAGCCGGAACAAGGTACATGATGGCGATTGGACCCAAGGTACACGATGGTCCCGTTTTTAACAAATATCGGTGCATAGACAAAACAACATAACCTACTTCAAAACACAGTAAGCATTTTACTCACCGAAAAGTATACTATCCACGTGTTGTGTTAGAAAAAATCCTGGCATTCACTCTACGAAGACACTCGCACTCAACTGTTATTCGAAAAATTTACTTTTACTACCTGAAAACCACTTTTTATCACTAAAATTGTAAATCGCAACCGGCGCGGCTCTAATTCAACAGGGAAACTACCTAGATCAGAATAGTGGGCGCAGTTCACCGAGAGCCCGACAGGTGACTGCATCAGCCAAATACGCTGCCTGGTCCAAGGTACAGCATGGTCTAGGTACAACATTCTCCCCTACTATCCTTAAAATGTGTGAACATAACATAAAAACAACTGTTGTAGTTTGTAGTAACTGTCATGAAATTAGAGAAATCTGGAGTAAAAGTAAAGGACATATAAATAATTAAAATATTATGGAGTCGCCAGACAAGACGTCTCTAGGACAAGACGTCTCACTGAACTTAACTTATAAGTTATGTCTTACTTAAAATACAGCTAAAAGTTAAAACAAAACCAACTTTTCGGCGGAATTGGCATATTGACCTTGAACCGAAATCGCCCCTTGCGATTGGTTGGAACATTTGTCCGCGTCTACCAGTCCGGTGAAGCCCTCGTTTGGGGAGCAGGCCAGAGACCGTAGACTGTAAAGTGGTCGCTACACCCCGATAACCAACCCAAATGTGCACTCTGGCGTATGACTTTTTTGTATTTTTGAGTGCTAATATGAACAGTTCTCCAGCGTTATCAATTTCTTCGTACGTAGACTCAGCGTTGTTAAAAACGTCTACAACGTTGTCGAGGTCTCTCTTGTTGTTGAAAACTTGTACCGACTGTTGCTTTCTTTTTCCAAAGAACGCAGATGTTGTGTCGCAGCCACTTACAGCATAAATAAATAAAATTTATTCTTCACATTTGCGAAGGATACTGGACGATTGTAAATCTCTTCGCACGTCGAATGAGATTGTTTTTGATGACAACATGTTGTTGACATATTAGTGGAACCGCAACATAAACTCCTCAACAATTAGAATAATAAAATAAAGAACAATTTATTCACATAAAACTTCACACCCCAAGTATAAATCAAACTTGACATTTTACTATAGTGCAATTTGTATTTTATGTTAAATTAAACTTTCTAGAAAATAAAAATAAAAATATTGTATCCTAGATATGTCGCATTAATAGCAAGTACATTATTTAGTGGTTGTGAAGAAAATAGATAAGATGGCAATGTGTAGATCATATAATATATGTTCGTATAATATATATATATATATATATATATATATATATATATATATATATATATATATATATATATATATATATATATATATATATATATATATATATATATATATATATAATATATATATAATATATATATATATATATATATATATATATATATATATATATATATATATATATATATATATATATATATATATATATATATATATATATATATATGTATATATATATATAATATATGTACCTTCTCAACTGTCAAAAAAATTCCACTTATTAGTCACCTCGCCTCGAAAAAAATTCCGGAAATTTTTCAGGTTGCCATGGTAACGAGTCAAAAGAAAGCATCTTACTGGTTTCAAAGTAGAGATGTGAAATTTTCTGCCACATAAACTGAATATCCCTTCATATTCTTAATTCTTTATTTTAATTTAGTGCACTAGCTTTATATCAGTAAAATAAAATCAGTTGTTTGTGCCAGTCATAATGCAATTTATTTTCTGTAATTTTATTTACTTCTCATTTATTTCATTTTCTAATTCCTTTTTTATCATTCTAAAATTTAATTCTAAAAGATTCGTAAGTTTGTCTTAAAAATATACATTTTCTACTTTTGCTTATTTCAATAATCGCTAGAGAATAAAATTGAAACGTATTTTCTCTTCTTGAAGTACTTAAAAAAATGTTGCAGATACAAGTTTTAAAATAACATTTTTTGAAGGAAACATACCTATTACATACATACCTATTACTTTTTATGCACTGAAGTACGCGATAAGAGAAGTTAATTTTTTTTTCAACGGCGTCGCGCCGTGCGCGCGACTTTCCAGGAGCTGACAGGCACTTAGTGCAACATTCTCGGCAAGGCAGGCACTCGGAAATGAGTTTGTCATGCTTTAAAGTACGCCATGATTTTTTTTCATGCGCATTGCGATGAGGCAAATTATGCACTTTTGAAAACAGCTTTTTTAACTGGCAGGTGGGATTTCGCAACCGGTCCCAACTGGCAGGCACTTGAATTCGTATTTAGTAGTGTGTATGAAAAATTTTATCCACATTGCGATGAGCTCACTAATACGTTTTGAAAATACTAAAAATTTTCTTAAAAATAGAGTGTTATTACTATATTCCGTAATTTTTTCGTCCACAATAGAATCAGCACGGCTTGAGTGTCACTAGCTCTTGAACTATTACGACAGTACGTCCAGAGAGCGACGATATATACACACACACAAAAGTAGTTTATAACCCGGAAGTATATCCTTTAGCACTGTTTTATTAATGTTCGAGTCTGGGATCAGAGAAGCACTGTAAGATAAGTGATAAAGGGATTCCCATGAGTTTAGAGGAAATTTACGATGATTTTAGAATTACCATACAGCCGCACATAAATATAAAGAGAATGTGTAATAAATTTTAATACTTTTAAACCCAAACTCTTACTCGAAGATATATTCGAAACCTTACTAGTCGCGGGAAAGCTCGATTTTTTAAGAATCCTTTGATAGAAAATTTAAATTGAGATAGGGAATGAGGGTTATTTGTTTTTCATAAACAAAAATTATATTTAATATTTTCCGAAATTTTAAGAAAAGCGAAAATTTCTAAAATCGAGGGTTAAAAATAATTAAAGAGATTAATAAGCATAGACAAATTCTGCATACGTTGTTATTTATATTAAATACCCGAATCGGCTGCAGAGTATTTATTCTCTAGAATGTTGCTCTTTTTATAATTTATCACTAGATTCTATGTAATATCTTATAATATCTAAGTAGGGAAATATTATACATTCCAGGATTATTTGAAGTTCCATGAACATGAAACATCGTGATCGATTCGTGTGTGTGAATAAATCACGTATATGACATTGAGGTTCTATTTTCTCCGTGTCTGTTTTTAAAGTCTGATATTTTCATAGACGTAGGATAGTCCGCCACACGAGAGATGAGCAATGGAAAGACTGCCGGATAAAAATTCCGTTGTCGCCACGTTCTCTATCAATAAATTAATTGCAAAGGTTCCTATCTTTTATTTTTGTACAATAGTTACTTACACAGAGAAGACAAATTTCCATTGTGCTCTGAGCTCGACAGAAGCTTCTGTTGCATATTTTATCAATTTTCCCTCTCATACGCCGTTGTTCAATTCTCGTGTGGTGGACATTACGTGCTCGTTATAATAGGACTCCCTCTCATCTCTCTATCTCTCATTTCTCCGCCAAACGGCATTAGGTAAATGTGAGACACATAAAGCGTTTTGCACCTGTTTCTTATAGCGAATTCGCCTTATTGCACGAGTGCGACCTTATTGCGTTATTTTGTATTCGACTAGACATAACCGAGTAGGTACAAATAAAATATCATATTCGACTTATCAGAGCACACTGGGAGAATCCAATAAAATCATATTCGCCTTGCGAGACAGTGCAATTTGAAAGTGTGACGTTGAATGCGAAAAATATGGATGCGAGATTACCAATAGTTGTGGCAGAAACAGTTTCTGATTTTTAATTATTAATGCATTATAATTATATTTAAATTTATTGAATTTTATTAAAAATTATTAAAATTAATTGATTTTTTTTTGTGAATATTTAAACTGTTCAATTTTAATCTGAAAACACTGGTTAATGATGACAATATCACAGAATCATTTATGGACAGAAGATAAGAAAGAAGTATCACTGCACAGAAATCGCGCCAGTGCGCATTAGGACCGGAATAAAAATGGTGGTAGGTCGCATCGAAACGGTGCTAGTGTGCAAAGACGCGACGCGACGTGATGACTTTTATTGCATTAGCACAATTCAAGTACGTGCAAGTCGAATTCACTATCATTTATGAGACTGTATTGTGACTAGCAAGGTTAGTGGTGACGACCAGCAATACAAACTGACTTATAAATCCTAAAACGACACGAAATAGTGCCTTTTCCTTTCCTTTTGGCGTTTCATGTTCAACAATATTTTTTTAATTCTGGATGAAATGAAACATGAATATAAATGAATATATATTGTCAGTTATTTCAATTAGTAAAATATGGTAAAATGAATCACATTTGTTTAAGAAGTGGAGAGTAGAAAATTATTTTTTAACTAGAGCTACTAGCACTACTTAACATAACTATGGATGGAAACAATAGCTTAAAATACAAAAGAACCTACATCATTTGTGGGCCAAAACAGAAATTAGCCGGTGCGAGCTTGGACAACATTGTAATTTCGAGTTTGAGTAAGTGAACAACAATAGTAGTAATTATTCTTCCTTGCAATTATGTTAAAAGATTTTAATTACGACGGTAAAATGGAAAACATTATATTTACTTACGTTTATATTTTGCTGTTCACATTTATTATGTGAAAAGAAATCTTGGGTTTGTAGCAATTCATGACAGGAATAATCAAATACATAATAAACAGTCAATGTATTTGATTATTTCTCTATGTCATGAATTGCTACAAACCCAAGATATATATATATATATATATATATATATATATATATATATATATATATATATATATATATATATATATATATATATATATGTATATATATATATATGTATATGTGTATATATATATGTATATATGTATATATATATATATATATATATATATATATATATATATATATATATATATATATATATATATATATATATATATATATATATAATATATATATATATGTATATATATATATATATATATATATATATATATATATATATATATATATATATATATATATATATATATATGTATGTATATATATATATATATATATATATATATATATATATATATATATATATATATATATATATGAGATAAACGAAAAGACAAAACTTAATTAGAATCAGTAATCAAATTCAGTAAATACATCAAATTATAAATTAAATTAAATCAGTGATCAATAACTATCGCACAGACTATAGTAGAAGCACACACGCACACACGCATCGCTGACCAATGTATATACTATAGCAGAACGCCAACCAGCTGCGCGCCTGATTGGTCAGAACGTAATAACATTATATCTAAATTATTTATCGGCACAAAAATCTATTTCAAGCATAATTACAATAGACAAGTCCCAATAATAATTATATAATATCGAGCATTAATAAACTATGTCTAGATTAAAAGATTAATGCAAAAGCTCCATAAACTCTCGAACCCCATTTTAATACTGATAAAAATGGGGTGCGAGAGTTTATAGCCGCGAACCAAAATGCAATGTAGAGATAACGCCTAATACATAAATTGAAGTTACGCAACAGATAGTGAATCTGAGTGTATTATAGTGTTTAGAAATCGAAATTAGAGAAAGTGAAAATCAAATTGTAAGAGTTTTACGTAAAATTAAATAAATTAAATAATAGGCAACAATCTGATTGGCCAGATTATATCATAATAACAAGAAAGAAGGAGAATCCGTAGAAACATATAACAATTAAAAAGAGTTCAGCGTTCGATGAGGTAACAGCCACCCTCCTAATTTTTATAAAAATTTGTTATAAATTAATAGTAATACTAAAGTAAAATTATTTGAATTTGTGCTAAATAAGTAAGAACACTAGTGGCAAAGGTTTACAAGCAGAAATAACTGCACATTAAGTATTTTCGTCGTAATTAACAAGTGAGAAGTAGAGGCTTTGTAGCGTCCCAGCCGCAGAAGAGTTTTGTGATCAATATAAAAGAGGAAACAATTTTCTCAGAAAATTCAAGTGTTAAAAGGATATAAGTGCAGAAGCCGAAAATTAAAAATTTTATGTTGAATGTATCCCATAATAGAGTTCTAGCGATCATAGTGGCATTCCAGAGGTAGTACGGCGACATCCGCTAGATGACACCACCATTAGAGCCCAGCAGCCTAACAGATGCTGCTCTTCGTGTACCAACCAGTGTTATCATGTGAAGTGATAGGTTTTTTGTGCGTGGTAATTAAAAGGATTAACATAAATATCAAAGGTAATAACAATTTCAAACTTTGCTGGTTTTTAAGAAACATTGTGACAGAGGACTTGGTCCCATGTAGAAGAGTTAAGTTACGTAGGTTTGCGTAGGGTAGAAATAAGGTTTCAGATTTTGTTTATTTATTATCATATTATATGACAATAAACATATTCATATCCAAATAACTTCTTCTTTCTTGTTCTTTGAAACTTTTCAGGAAACATTTTAAATCATACAATTTGAGATTCAACAAAATTCAATAAATTTAATAAAATATTATATTATCACAGAATTCACTATTTGAAAAGTAACCTCACTTAAAAAATTTTAATCTTGCCAAAAAATTTATATAGACCTAATTGAACCCCCTCTAGGACTAAACAGTCATCATGTTTTAAGTGATCCTTCAAGTAAATTAGAAATTAGTGTTCATAGAACTGGCGCCCATAAAACAAGAAGGATTCAATAGAGAAGAAATAGTGTACGTATCCTGCAAGCTGTTCAGACATTTCTTCGTCATACTATTACGTTACACTATCTCATTTTATACAAATCTAAAACAATAACGTATAGAGCATTTTTATATATCATAAATCATATATAACAATTATCATCCCAAGTGGGGCATTTTAAAAGTTTTTCATATATTCATAACATCACAAATTATCAACCAACGTGGCATATTTAAATTTTCATAAATTCATAACTTCTAAATTATCGGCCAACAGTGGGGTATTAGTGGGGAAGATTTTCATAAAATCATATATCACAATAGGCAATCTCAACGTGGGACTTTCATAAAAGAGATTTAATAACAATTATTATTATTAACTTTACAATTATTCTTATATTATAATTATCGCCCAATCGTGGGGTATTAAAAGATTTTCTTATATTCATATATTATAATACATATAATACATATATAATACCAACTGAAAAAACAATATTGAGATTTTGAAACAATTAAAGTTTGTTATTGAAGTCGGCGAGTTTCAGAGATAATATACTTCACTTTTTGAGTTGTCCAATTTTGGTGTTTATTTGTGATTAAACGAATAATTTAATTAATTGTCAATTAATTAGCAAGTCTGGCTTGGTCAGACACAATCCAGAACAATCCAGAAAAATCAAAAATCTATTCAAATTTCATTTGAAAAATACTGATTACAGCAGATTTTATGAGGATCCGCCTGCAACTACGCGGGACATGAAATTTTAATAATATTTCATTTTTCAGGCTTGATCCGACCAGTGATACCAGTTTGTGGGGGAAGTAGCGCAGTTGTCAATTAATTACTCGAGACATATTTGACCGATCCAGCTGATACGTTTAGCACATGTTTGGGTCAACATAGATTCCTATATATATCCTATTTTTGGAATCTATTTGCAAGTTTGGAAGCTATTTGAGCTTTTTTTTGCATATTTCATACGGAATAACTTTCTCAACTCTATGTGCCATACTAAAAATGTTTAGAAACGGAGATATAGATACAGCAGAACGTGAAAAAGAGTTTTTTTATATAAATAGTTAATTACAAAATTAAACATAAGCATTTTAATGTCCGGATCCCCAAAATCGTGTTCTATGGCAAAAAAATATGTAAGTATAGGAAACAAAAAACACGCCTGTGGCTCAAAATGTACGTTAAAGTCTCTGACACTGGACCATTTGAATTTGACATCGTGTTCTACGGCAAAAATACGTAGGAAACAAAAAAAACACGCCTGTGGCTCAAAAACTATTTTTTTTGTCCCTAACAACTGGACTAATAGTAGATATACTTATGGTGTTATTGAATAGCTATCTACAAATGAATTATCTACTGTTAGATAAGTATTCATTTTAAATTTGATAGAAAATCGTACATTATTTTACTATTAGCCATTATTAACTACCTACCATAAAAGTAACGTGCTTATTATTAATTTCCTTGAATCAAACTGCGGATTCTGCGACCCAATAATGAGTTTCTGAGACTTGCAAATATGGCTATACTGAAATAAATTATAAACAATAATTTTCATATACAAAGCAACCAATAATTCAATGTATTTTGAAATAAAATCGCGCTCGTACGATTCATGTAGAAATGATCAATCGGAAGACAGGCGTTAAAAGTAATCGGACTACCAGTGCCAGTGTCTTGTGCTAGGTATATAAATTGCATCGAGTTTCTCTGCACTGTAAATAATAACGACTATTATATGAACACTTCTATAGCCTGTCTTATATAACACTTTCTATTTGCATTATTAAACATTTCATAATAGGAAATAAATACCATCAATCATATTTATGGGATGACTAAAACACGTTACACGTGCTCCGGAATGAAGCACTTGCTAAGATATATATCGATTAATTTATTTGTTGAAAGGTCATTTGTTTGTAATCTCATTACGCTACTCTTTTGAAATACAGAGTCAAAATTAACGACTGATTCATATAGACAGACACTTCAGTTCAGTACTTTGGTAAAAGAGTAAAAATGTAATAAACATATTTTTGTAACTCCGCTATGCATCAGTCATCAGTTTAGGGGTACTATACGTGGGTTTGCGACCATAGTAGTTATTACAGTGCTTTCCTTTGATATGCAGTGGCCCGAGCAATTATCCTAATATAGGAAATAAAATAAAAAACAATAATCTTATCATTCCCGTAGAACAGAACAGCTGCCCACAACTGCATGGCGGAAAGGGCAAATTAAAGACTGGCTGGAAGAAAGAAACATTGAACACGATGATTCACTACTTAAAGCTGAATTGTTGACACTGGCAAGGCAACATCTTCCAGCTTTCAAGAAGTATGTAGTGGATGAAATGGCCAAAGCATGGAGGTAATTCGATTGCCCCCATATCACTGCGAACTGAACCCAATTAAGCTTATTTGGGCGCAAATTAAAGGGAAAGTTGCTAGAGAAAATACAACATTTAAGTTAGCTGATGTGAAAAAACTTCTCAATGGGCAATCAAAGAAGTAAATGCTGCCAACTGGGTAAATTGTATAGACCACGCGAAGAAGGTGTAATCAAGAATGTGGGATTTCGATATTATGATGGATACTCCCGTTAAACCAGTCATAATAAATGTAAATGAAGACAGTAGTGAAGGTGATTTATTTTCAGATAGTGAATAGTGATATGAACTTCGGATGTGAGGTTTTGTGTAGAGTGCTACTAATAAGTGACAGTGAAAGATATCAATGTAAGAGTAACTATATGTGCAAATAATAACATATCCCGCAAATTGGTGAGTTAATTTGTTAGAAATTTTACTAATAGTCTTACCTATACTAATAATTAGTAACCTAACCATGTTCTATCCTGGGAAGGGACGCTCTTAACTCCCCGTGGTCCTTGCTGGGCAATAGCAATTTAATTTCTTTCTTTTATTTTTAATTGTTATTTGCTAAATTGAGCACTACGTTGTACACACAGCATGCAAAATTTTTTCAATATATTTTAAATACATTAAAAACAAAATAATTTTTTGGCTTAAAGTTTTGCGCATTTATGAATATGACATAATAAGACATCTTTTGAAGTCGCTTCACCTTGGTTGCACATGATGATACGCCACTGAGCAGTAAAGCCAGTAAATCGCCGGCTTGTTCATACAAGTGTCTTCTAAGTGAGCGAGAAGGGAAATGGGATTTATATGAGTTGGAGAGGTATAGCGACCAATATACTAAGCCGCGGACTGGAGACCCCAGTTCTATTCAAGAAATTGTGGCGGTATACAATTTTACACTAAATATCCTACTGTATTGCATAGTGATGTGATTTACCGCTTCTGTAGTAATTGGTACGGGTTTTGTTTGTAAAATTCCACACAATATTTTGCTCTAGTTCGTATATCAAACGGAAACACTATAGACACTTTAAGTTGGTCATGATACGTACGCAAATGAGCACGTAAACGTACGATTTCGACGTTTACGTCATGTTTGAAAGTCTACTCAAAATTCAGTTTAAGCCAGTAATTGTACGTAACCGTAACCGTTCGTAGTTGTCAACAAAATTATAACCCTACCAATTTCACGTTTCGTTGAGTTGACTACATAAATAATATATAATATAGGGTTGCCTAGTAGACTGACAATCTTATGAATTAACTAAAAGTAACTTACTGAAAAATGCAATATCCAAAAAGTCCATTTGTCATAAAATTCCTGATATGAAATATATCGTTTTCCTTTTGTTTTAGTATGGATGAAATATTGGATTTTGCTCTGTAGCGTTTCGGGTAGACGTGAGGATACCTAAGATTACGGAGGTAGAGGTAAATTGAAATGAAAAGACACCAGGAAGTGACGTATTATACGCCGGTGGCCATCATCAATTGCTTATTCAGTAACGGCGTCAATTTTATTTTCCAAAGGGGTCACGACGAAATAAAAATAAGGTTATATTATGTGTAAAAAAAAATCGTTAATAATTTTTAACGATTGTACACTTGGCAACTACTGTTAAATACTTGTTGAAATGTTGAAATAATTGCAAAAAATTAAAAGCTGCTCATATTTTATGTTAAAATGAAAGTATTGGATGTTATGGAAATATTTGTTGGCGTAAAATATAAATCATATGGTACCAATTATTAAATTTGGAACCAAATAAAAATGCAGTTTATTTATAACGCATTTACATCGAAATATTAACAAAATAATATGCATTTTAATAGTATGGATATAAATATTATGGAAGCGGTTGCACACCTAAATCATCATCGTCCTTATCTTCGCCTTCAGCCTCATCTTCTCTGTTAAATAAATGTCATGCACAAGGCTGCGTACGTCGACCATTTTGTGCTCAGTCAAAGACGTTTACGTTTATTAGGTGTCGAAAATGAATTTCCTTTCCTAGTATTTCCTAGTAGACTGACAATCTTATGAATTAACTAAAAGTAACTTACTGAAAAATGCAATATCCAAAAAGTCCATTTGTCATAAAATTCCTGATATGAAATATATCGTTTTCCTTTTGTTTTAGTATGGATGAAATATTGGATTTTGTTCTGTAGCGTTTCGGGTAGACGTGAGGATACCTAAGATTACGGAGGTAGAGGTAAATTGAAATGAAAAGACACCAGGAAGTGACGTAATATACGCCGGTGGCCATCATCAATTGCTTATTCAGCAACGGCGTCAATTTTATTTTCCAAAGGGGTCACGACGAAATAAAAATAAGGTTATATTATGTGTAAAAAAAAATCGTTAATAATTTTTAACGATTGTACACTTGGCAACTACTGTTAAATACTTTGTTGAAATAATTGCAAAAAATTAAAAGCTGCTCATATTTTATGTTAAAATGAAAGTATTGGATGTTATGGAAATATTTGTTAGCGTAAAATATAAATCATATGGTACCAATTATTAAATCTGGAACCAAATAAAAATGTAGTTTATTTATAACGCATTTACATCGAAATATTAACAAAATAATATGCATTTTAATAGTATGGATATAAATATTATGGAAGCGGTTGCACACCTAAATCATCATCGTCCTTATCTTCGCCTTCAGCCTCATCTTCTCTGTTAAATAAATGTCATGCACAAGGCTGCGTACTTCGACCATTTTGTGCTCAGTCAAAGACGTTTACGTTTATTAGGTGTCGAAAATGAATTTCCTTCACCTGCTTCTATATTTCGAGCCTGTTTCTCAATTCGCTAACTATTTTTCGAAATTTTTTGCAGCCAGGACCCTTTCGATTGTATGCGACAGAGTTAGTTATAATTGGTTTATGGGCTTCTGCTTTCTGTCGCATAAATTGGGCAACATTATGTATAATCTGTAACACCAATGAACAATGGACATAGCAGCTCCAATGTATTTTCTTGTGCGAATTTATTTACTTTCAGCCATCACTTTACGGTTTTTCACTAAACAGTCTTTAGAACAAGACTACCAAACTACCAAACACAATACGAACAACAACAAATGGATAAAATAAAGTCATAACAAATCACCAGGAATACAACAACATAAAAAACGCACACGCTACACGCCAGACGCAATACAAAAAGACAGTAACACTAAAGAAACCTGTTAAAATATTGTAGAGGTAGAAATATGTAGAGTTAAAATATTGTAGAAATCTTTTGAATTTCAGGTAGAAAATCCCATTCCGAGAAATAGCCAGCCGACACTAATGACCGCCGCATGTCGCTCCAGTTATCAAACAGACGACCACCCCTATTATTGTCTTAAACTCGCCCATTACGAAAACAGTTTTTTCGCGCAAAGATGACACTGGTGCCTTTTCATTTCAATTTACCTCTACGTAAGACGTTACCGTGAAAATGTTTAAACTGCGCAAGCGTGACTAACAAAAGTTGTGTTAACGTTAATGTATTCGACACGACTTAAAGTGTCTAGTATCATACGCCTTTAAAAACTATACGTGAGGCTCCAATGATGCTAACTTAGTCAGCGAAATGCGTGTCGAGAACACCATTCTTGAATCAAAGCGGAAAGCAGCCGGTGCGAACAGGTGGTTACCTGGAAACGTTTATAATACGAAGTTAGAGTGAAGTGAACAACAATAATATAAATTACTCTTCAAAATGAGCTTAATGGTTCAAACCTACTCCTTTATTAGGTAAAAGTACTATATGAAATAGAAAAATTAAAAATAATGAAATCATTATTTTAGCTTTTTACCAAGTGACTTATTCAAAATAAATATTAAATCATACATACTTCCAAACCAGTGGCGGCCCGTCGTATGAAGTAACTGAGGCCGAGCTTCACTGTAAAATTTGACACACTGTATATTTCAATACCTGCTAATCTGCTTCTAACGTAAATAAACAGTTTCTTAAAGTAATTTTACCTATATCCTACCTATGATTTACCTATGTCCTATTACATTTATCAAGTATGAAAGTTACAAAAAGGTTCTATAAAACAAACTTGTACAGTATAGGTATTACTATGTGCAAGCTAGAATTTTTTCCACAAAAAAAAGAAACCAACCCCTACCCTATTGCAAAAAAACCCTCAAGGGTGTCGAGTGTAGTTGGAGACTCAGGAGCCCCCAATCCACCTAGAAAAAAATCAGCTTGTCCGCATAAATTTTTTTGTAAAATTTTATATATTGAATTATTGGAGATATTAGCATGCTCTACAACTTTGATAAGAGATTTTTTTTATATGTATCACGAGAAAGGAGAAAACAGCAAAACATTTGCAATCTCTTAATTTTTTATTTTCTCATTCGATATCGCAACAACTGATAAACTCAGGAACTTAATGGTAGATCATAAAAAAAAGCAATAAAACAGTATATAATCGTAATTTTTCGTATTTATCGCAAAAAAAACAAAATTACCCTTTTTTCAAGATCGCGGAGAAAAAATCTTGTCGACAATTTCAAGTTAAGCTTTTCTAAGCCCTCCTACACAATATCCAAAAAATCAGCCTTCTAAGTTCTTTTGCATTTCAAATATATATAATGTCTGGACTAAAATATTACAGATTATTCATTTTATGGCTTAACTGTGACTGTATGACTGTAATTTTAGGTTTATCTTGTTTTCTTGTCAATTATTATCAGGTCATAAGTTCTTGTATCACCCCTAGGAGTGTTATTGACATTCGCGTTTCACGGCACGTATCACCTGCACCTGGGTGTAATATTACCACGAAAATTTCGATCTGCTCACTCACGGAATTTACATAAATTTACGCGATACTAATTGTTTGAGTTTATTTGTAATAAACCGTATTAAAGCAAGGACGCGGCGTATACATAGAGGGCCTTGTTGCTGATAGTAAAGCTAGTCTACACATTTTGCATAGCTAATTAAACAAGGCCTCGAGATATGTTGACATCTGATAAATTATACAGTTCCGAGAGGATGTATTTTCTTGAAGGTTTGTGATTCTTAGATGTAACTCATTATACTGTTCAAGATTATAAATAACGATTTAGTGCTCATCTATTAAACCAGTTTACAGTAATATGTACATATTTAATTATTTTGGTAATATCCAAAACATGCATACAAGACAATATATATATATAATTATTTTGGGAATATCCAAAACATGCATACAAGGCAATATATATATATATATATATATATATATATATATATATATATATATATATATATATATATATATATATATATATATTGTCTTGTATGCATGTTTTGGATATTCCCAAAATAATTATATATGTACAAACCTGCAACCTTCGATTCGGTAAGTTCAAATCTTGGTGGACGATTCTGTGGGACAGTAGGGAACAGAAACGATAAAATAATGTACTGACTAGAAAAAAATAAATTTATTCTACCACGTTGCCACTGTAGTCAATTTACGCTATCGCATAAAAAGTAAAAAGTCGGCAAGTCCTTTGTAAAATACAAGCGGCCGCCTTTGTCTATGATGGAGATGCCGACAGTATGCATTGGCGGCCGCATTGTTTTTCCGAATTTTATTTTTTAATTTAGATCGTATGCACTTTACTTTTCTTTGTATCGTGCGTTCTGTTTGACAGACTTGGGTCAGTTCATTTTGTCTCTTCATTGTCTCTTTTATGTGGTCATAATTAGAAATATTTTGATGATGGTGTTGATGACCCATGGTCCATGGACTATCAATAAATAAAAGTAAACGCCCATATTTATCTCCCTATACATGCAGATAGGACCGTGGGTGTAGCCTGCTTTCTGTGTTTCTTATTTTCATTAAAGTTCTACCCATGGATATTATTGGATATTCCTTAAAAAATAAATAAAATAGATTTGTAATTATACAATAAACTGAAGCATTGCACTTCGTCTAAATTCTGAAAATTGGATTAAAGGAAACAGAATGGCGAAGAAAATAAAAATAAATCTCATGGTGATGTTTCCACTACCACCTCAGTCATCCAGTTGTCTTGGTCATCCAGGAAGTAAAAGCAATTAATTCATTAAAAAACTTAACTTTGATCTTCATCAATATAATCGGAATCATCATCATCATCACTGCTGTTATTGTTAAGTTGAATTGTGAGCAGTTTCACTTCTGCTCTTCTGATCGATCTCTTCTGCTACCTGCTACAAAATTTTTAACAGCGTTGTCAAGTATAACCGATTTGCAGGAATTTACGGAAAAACATAATTTTATATACATGGCCCATCACATTATGACATTATCATGTAATATAACAAAACATTGACGACACTATATACCTTTCGTAATATCATAAAACAATTGGATGTGATGCAGAACAAGTATGGTTCACATTCAAATATTACGGATCCATTTTAGACGTTCCTCAGCCGTGTCACATCGGCATCATTGGCATTCATTCGTATGCCATCTGTGCTAATACCATTGAACGTTTTTGGGTAAAGTGGGGTCAACAATGGTTCTTGAAATAGAAGTGTTACAGTTATTATTTAATTTAGTGTATTATTGTGATGGGTTTTATTTTAAATTGATTAGTTATTAGTATTCTATCAAAACATAACAACTTGTTGAATGAATGCGCCTTTATAGTGACGATTTTAGCTTGCTGTAAGAAAAGTTATACTGCCCCGATCTCCCATTGCGGCAATTGTGGGTATCCTTTGAAAATTTTTGTCTCATGTCTCATATATCTACATATGTTACAAACTATACATACATGCATACTTTTCTCACAAACTGCCTTTAATATCTGACTGAGGTAATATTCATTAGGCAAAGCAAGTTGTGAAACAGCTTTGGTTTCGGAAGAACTTAATAATTTTATTGTGCAAAAGTATATCAAAGTATATTTTACAAATTGATTGTCGTTTTATGTGGAACTTTGGCCATTCTAAATTCCGATCAGAAAATTTCTGAACAGAACATTATGAACAGAAGCTTGTATTTGAAATCTTGAAATCCGATACATTTAAAATACCAATACCACACCACATGCCACATACCATAAAAAACGACACGTTTTGTTAATGTTCCTTGACGTTTCCTTGTCCTATTTACGTGGAACTAAAAAAATGTAGCTATACTGAGTTACCTTCGGTTTTATAAAGAGAAAATGTTTAGAAATATATCACGTCAACAAATAATGATACCTACCCGCTTTATATATTGATAATTATATATATATATATATATATATATATATATATATATATATATATATATATATATATATATATATATATATATATATATATATATATATATATATATATATATATATATATATATATATATATATATATATATATATATATATATATATATATATATATATATATATATATATATATATATATATATATATATATATATATATATATATATATATATATATATATATATATATATATATATATATATATATATATATATATATATATATATATATATATATATATATATATATATATATATATATATATGAATATATATTGAACACATTATCAATGTTTTGGATAATTTGGATACATATGTATCCTTGTGGTCACTTGTGTATCTACTTATGTGTGGCCTTGTGTATGTATCATTCTTATCACAAGACTGAGGAGGGCGCAAAGAATCTTAGACTCCCCGTGATGACAAAAGTTTTTGTTTAATTTTACATATTGATTTGAGAGTATAGTTTATCAACCCTTTACATCTTTAAAGTTGGCGGTACGAAATTATTTTTAATCCACAACATACGCTGCCCGAGTGTTCTTCGTTAACAAATAATAAAACGATAGATACAACAAAAACAATTTCATTATATGTGAGTTTTGACATATCCAACTAACGTTGTTGTAAGCTGCTGCACGAAAAAGAAAGGGCACGATTTCGTACATCGTAACTCTAGCGAGAAAAATATCGATCA
>CAXKVY010003014.1:0-19011 GCA_964058915.1 Tetropium fuscum | reverse complement strand
TTTAAGATGTCTTAATTATATTTATCTGAAGTAATATGTAGCAGAAAAATATATTTATCCATAGATAATTTTACTAGGAAGAAAATAATATTCAGTAGCTAAGATAAATTAAACCAAAACTAAGATCCAATTGTAGCAAATGACTAATTAATTATGCAATTATAACTATTTTCTTTTGTTTCGGTGCTGAAACATTTTGTTTAAGTTATTAATTAGTCAGTTTAAAAAATAGGTAAAGAAGGCATTTCACTATTATAATCATTAAAATTTAAAAATAATCCTAAAAAAATCTGAATCATTATGTAGCGAATAAAAATTTATATTTTTGGTCCCCAAGTGACAGATTTTCAGATGTGATTTTACCCAGTATGCCTTTTGTATCATCATATGCATATTCTGATGATAATAAATGATAAATTAAAGAATCATCCCGAGGATTTCATTATTTTCTTCATATAATAGAACTAGAGCGAGATATATATTTGACGCATTGGGATCAGAAAATGTTTTGCAGTTCCTTAAAATGAAGCCCAGCATGGAAGTTACATTCAGCGGAAGTTACATTCTCAAGATGTTCCTTGAAATACAGTTTATCATCAAAGACTATGCCAAGGTCCTTAATTGAACTGCAGTGCTGAAGTGTGGAATTATGTAGAAATATAATAAGGTTCAAGTATTACGTGTACATAAGCATACTTTACACCTAGAAATATTCATAAGCAAAGCAATTTATTCTCAGCGCACCATTCCTCAATTAGTGCTAATTGGAATTAAGAATTGGAGTTAAGAAGAGTTGAAGTACAAACAAAAGAGTTGAGTACAATCTTTCTGTGAATAAATAGGTGCATACATTTTTAAGTCGTCGGCAAATAAAAGGTTATTGCAAGTTATTTTCCATGTCAAATCATTGATGTACAATGTAAATGTCAAATCATTGATGTACAATGGGTGGCCATAGATTGGAAACTTGCGGTACTCCTGAGGATGCAACATACCGATTAGAAATAAAGCCGTCATAACTAACAAATTGAGATCTATTATCCAAGTAGGAGGTATATAGCCTGACTAGCGAACTGCTGAATCCATACATTGAGAGCTTACTTAACAAAATATCATAATCAACTTTATCAAAGGCCTTGGAAAAGTCTGCCTATATAACATCGACTTGGTTTCATTCAGCCATATGGTCTGCGATGAATTGCTTTATAATTACTATGTTACATATTGTTGATCTTTTCTCTATAAACTCGTGCTGCGAGACTGAGATGAAGGGTTTAATTTGCCAGGTTGTAATTAGAAGCTGTGATTATTTTCAAGCACTAGGCTAAATTTATATAAACATTTATATTGAGTATTTTCTACATATTATTGTTATATTGTATTGCCTAGTTCAATTATATTGCGTAACAAAAATCAAATTAAATTATGTTATTAGATTAAAATACTATAATAATTTGAAAAATACTATATATAATCAGTGTGACGTACGAGACTTAAGTAATACTAATTGTAGAATACCATTCATTATTATCTCATTAAATTATCTCATTCAATGACAATAATATATAGCAATATGTTCACCCAAGCAGCATGTTATATGAGAAAACATCATGAAACCTGTTGGTTGCTTTTCCGACGTGACCCGAAGGAAATTCTTTCACATTTTTCACGCAATACGACAGTATTCAGGAAACTTTTATGCGGCCATAAATATTCGAATAGATGCGAAATACGTATACCCTTCAATTATAAAGTCAAATGTGCCCTAGTTCGTCCATAAATAATCATAAATCAGGGTATACATTTTATAAAAGCCATCAGTCGGGATTATTTAGATAAAAATAATATATTTTCATTTGGTTTAGAGTAAACAATGGAAATATTCGCTGTCAGTAAATATAGGCTTAAAAATTAACTGTTTATTTCAATTTTTATTTATGTATATGCTGCGTTATAGGTAAAATAATTTTATTATACAGCTAGGCCATATGATGAATGGTTATTTTTTTTTACTAAGGGTTGAAAGTTTTCATTCCAGTCATCTATAGGTTTGCTCTTTGTTCGCGTCTCAGTTCCGAGCTGCTCAGAACCGCATTCGTACATAAAGCTTCGTACAGGCCTATGAAATTATGGCGAACAACAAACAGGACAACGAAGCGAACGGCAAACAGAATGGCGAACGGCCTTTTTGATTTTGACGATCCGATCAACAAACGAAACGTTTATGCTGTTCTCACAATTATTTTCAGTAGCTCTCAGTTTAAGGAAGTTTAATTGCAGCAGCGTATATATATATATATATATATATATATATATATATATATATATATATATATATATATATATATATATATATATATATATATATATATATATATATATATATATATATATATATATATATATATATATATATATTGTGAAAAGTAATCTAAGGTTTGTAGCATTTCATTACATAGAGAAAAAAGCAAATAGACGAATAAGAGGAAAGATACACTTACCAGTGCTATATCTGGACATACATACGGAAATGAACCACTATACACACCGAAACTCTCAAATAAAAGAAACAAAAGAAACTCTCAAAAGACCGAAGAAAAACAAAAATTCATCGGAGTAAGGCTCACCAGCAAAGATCTCTGTACGCCGCCGTTTTGTTATGACCCGTCCAAACCTGCAAACGCGTGCGAAAATGCGTGCGAATGAAGCATTTGTTTTGATGTCGGATACAAAACCGACAAGTGATGGGAACGCCGCAAACCGTTTGCCGAACGGTCAGGATTTGCGAACCTGTTTGCAAACGCGTTCGTAGCCTCGTCCAAATTAGTGTTTCGATTGCCGTTCGATTCGTTGTCCTGTTTGTTGTTCGGCGTAATGCTCAGGTCTGTACGAAGCTTCTCAGAAGCGTTCGCGTGGCAAGAGCAACCGCTGAATGCTGCTTTGTTCATTCAAATGATCTTAATTGCCAGCCATTGCATATACACAAAATGTTTGTTCGCGTTGCAGTTCTAAGCCATTCCGTGATGACGTTCACCATTTTAATCTGAATTACGATTAGTAATTATACCTTAGAACATTAACAGGCAATAATTTAGTTAAAGCTGTGTTTATCTGGTATCCGCAAATACAAAGTGAATAAATCATAGAGAGCAACATCTGTCATATTTTCTCATTAGCGTTCGACTAAAAGAGTTTATTACATATTTTATATTTTAGAGGTAAGTTGTGCATCGTGGAGATGGCGAAGATTAAAACTAAACAGAATCCCAATCTTTTGTTATCCTTAATTACAAAAATAATGAGGTAGTTGCAAACACATACGAATCCTTGTACAGTACACAGTACAGCCTGGTATCCTAGAGTCAATGTTAAAATGAAAATTTCTAAGCAATTTACATAAAGGACAGCCATAAAAATTGCATTGCGAAATAATTGCTGCACCTTGGTACGTCTCGTAAATATAAGAAATATAAAAATATCACAGGACCCCAACAGCATTCGCATGTTAGCTAAAGAGCACTCCAAGCACTTCGCATGCTAGTTACAGAAAACCCATAGAAGTAATAATTATATTTAGAAACAGGACAGTATTCTATCAGATATGTTTGACGTTCACCATATCAGCAAACCGGAACTTAATAAGTGAATATATTATAAGTAATTTCATAAGTAATATTTTATTATCGTTTAATAATAAAGTGACTAGTGTTGTGAATAAGCAAGTGTGTTTTTAAGTGTATTTTACGTAATTGAACAAACCTAATTAGTGTAAATACGTAATACCGTGTAGCTGTCAACGGAGCAGCGGTTTTGTAAGTCGGCGCGTGTGACGGTAACTACAAAGGTTTTTTTATTTCTTATATATCGGAGATGTACTCTGCATCAATGATAATGAATTCTATATATACTCCTAAACATATGAAAATTTGATTACAATGCGGTTTACCTGACAAGCACACTGTGTTCTACAATCTAATGTAAACGTTTCACCGTGCTCGTATGTCTTGTTGTAGACTACACATGGAACACCAGTGGATTCTGTAACAAAAAGAGAATGAAATTATTATTTTTTACTCAACTAAATTAAACAAGAGTGCCTATCTTAGTTAAACACTACGTGCCAAATTACTCCCGTTAATGCGTTCATATTCAGTACTTGTGATCAGATTACATACAGTCAACGACTGTATACGAATATATGTTAACTAATAAATCAAGGAAATCACTTTCGGTATTAATGAAATAATAGAGGGTAGATATATTCTGTTAAAATCGATTAAATTGGAAAATTTGAAGTTATTTGGCGCTGACTGAGATAAACAAAATTAAAAAAAAACAATTACGCATCGCGTTTTTGTATTCTTAAGCAAACATATTAAAATAAATATTATATTTTTTCCTGATTTGATGCAGCTTTGGAACGTAAAAGCCCATAATGATTTTTCCCTAGAGTGAAAATAACAAGCTTATGAAGCATATAAGGGCAAAATATAATTTTATAAAAGATTGTATTGTAACATATTAACTATTTAAATATGATAAACTCAGTACAAATCAAAACATATATATTAAATCATTTGTATCGAGAGGTTTTCGAGAGTTTTAGTCTGCTAAAATAGTGTGGGTTAAACATCTGTGATACCAACAACTTATTTTAACATATATACAGTGGGCCTGCAAAGAATAAGTACCAAGTAAATATCAAAATAGCAGGACGTTATCTAATATAAAAATGGAGGATAATTCTTGCACGTTGTGTGTAAAATCTCGTCAGCGGGAGAGTGTAAATGACAGCTCTAAATTAGTAAACTAGAAAACACATGTAACTAAGGAAGCACCATTGTTTCTCTGAAATGGATTTCCATAACAATAACCGATAACAACTCGAGAGCATTCAGCAAAAGGCACTCAAGAGGTAAAGAGGTGCAAGAATTATCGTCCTTTCTATATTAGATAACGTCCTGCTATTTTGATATTTACTTGGTACTTATTCTTTGCTGGCTTGCAAATGTACCTTTGATCCTCTTGAACTTCTTGTTGTATATCTAGCACCTGCTAAACACGTATTTTATAATATAATATAATACATTTTATAATTTAATTTTATAATCCTATCCTACGATTTCATAATTTTATATTCCTTCCCTACGAATAAGTAACGCTAACAGTTACAACCATGGCACTAATACGGTCGCCACGTAAAACATTATCTCTTTAAATTTCATAAAATATAGTGTAAAAAAACCAGTAAATGTTAAAAAGTTTGTACGTAATAATAACAGTAGAAGTTATATGAACAATTTAAAGTATAAAATTGTCAAATTTGTAAAGTAATAAGTGTATACGGAAGAAAATACGTGTCTAGGATGTGCTAGATATACAACAAGAAATTCAAGAGGATCAAAGGTACATTTGCTAGACTTTAGTCCTCTCCCGAAGAACCCGCCTGATTGCAAACCGATCTGTTGCAAGTTGAGTGTTGAGTGGGTCTTTTTCTACCACCACCACACACATAACTTGGGGAATCATTCGCTTGAAATATAACCCATGCCTTATTTGCTTGACTACGGCTTATACCTAGTAATTCTGCATATCTACGTTGGCTCTGTTTCAAAGAATTTCACTTACGCGCACCATGTTTGATAAAATATTATTCAAAATGTCATAGATATGTTTATAGAATATGTCGAAATGTTCTAGAATTATTTTCATTTTCAGTTTAATTGGTGCAAATCAATTTTTGACAGTATACAGCGGTCAAAATATCCTCTTTAACGAGTATAATACAGAAATATCGTTTTACTAATTAATTACATCTTCAGAGTTCAGACTACACAATTATTCATCAACATCTAGAGCAATGATTTCAGCATATTGGTCTAGAGAGAGCAATGGATAGACAGTACCGTGTAGTAGCGGCCCTGCGCCGCAAACTACACGGTATACGCCGCAAATCTAGCCGCCGTGTCGGCATTTGTCGGTTCAAAAGAATACGACGCCACTGCTCCTTGTCACGCCATTGTACCAACTAGTCTACTGAAGCAATTCCCGGAAGAAGGCAGTGATAAACTTTCATCAGATTACTCTTACGTCCGCGGATTAGGCAGAATTGCGGCGTAATGCACCGTAATTGTTATGCCCTCCAAGAAATGACGTGAAAAGCATTAATCGCACTTAACAGCTACATCTAAATTAGACTACTTTTTGGTATCAGAAAATATTTACATATTTCATTTAGTCGCATTTTCCTCAGAAAAACTTGTTGTTCGTATTTCCAGTCTGATTAAATGAGTGTGCTGGTAACGCTTGTGTGGGTCGCTTAAATTAATTAGCGAGTAAGGTATACGCCGACATTTTGCGAAAATTTGTTCAGTATTGAATAAATGTTTTTTAATTAGCCAGTAAGCTTTATGCTTTTAATGTGATTGTCATTTGTTTTTGTTTCTTTAATTAACTAAGTACACAAGTGTGTTAACTAACTGCGGTAATTAATTACTTTGCCTAGGGATTCCGGCAGGGATGATTTAGAATTTCCATGAATACCAGAAAACAAATCTAACATTTAGTATGATCACCTGGGTTGGATATTTAGTCCTTAAAACCCGCCTCACTTTCTGATATTTATTCGACAGAGTAAAAGCTGTTGATTATTAATTAAATTGGCCTTTAGAGAACACCTATAGATAGGCCAGTAGAAATAGGAAAAAATCATCGGTTTTGGAAAAGTCTATATAAAGCGATTTATAAAGAAATTTAGTATAGAGAATGGTATATGGCATAGACTTTATTATAAAAAGAAATCAGGAAAACAAAAAGGGGGGAAACCAAGCAAGAAAATAATAATTCAGAAAGCAAAGGGGATGTGAGGGAGAAATAAGAAAAGGAGATTACAGATAGAAATTTAGGAGCGGATTGCAGATAGAAATTTAGAAGCAGATTGCAGATAGAAACAAGGGGATTGATGAGTTGCAGAGATGGGGCATGCTGAAAAATAATAACAATTAGCCGGACAAGAGCAAGTTGTGAAAAATAAAAGCGTAAAGAAGCAACGTTAGAGAAATTTAAGGTACTTATCATATCATTCGCATATAAGTCATGACTATAAAATGAGATATCAAAGCTTTTGAACAATTATCTAAATTATCAATTGCTTACCTTCATAAAAGAACAATTTTAAATAGAGCTCATAGATCTAAGGTTTTTAGGGAAATCAATTCGGACTTCCATTATCAAAATTTCCCAAAATTCTACTGTCATAAATGTCAATAATTTTATATAAGGTTACGTAGCGGATAGATTTTTACAACAGTTCATTTACTATCATTTTCTCATACCTACCACATTACAATATTCCATTTTTGATCCTCTATATATATCTATAGTATCATAATCATCAAATTTGTTATAAATAAATGTGTTAAATTGTTATATATATATATATATATATATATATATATATATATATATATATATATATATATATATATATATATATATATATCCCCCTACTTCCATATATATATATATATATATATATATATATATATATATATATATATATATATATATATATATATATATATATATATGTATATATATATATATATATATATATATATATATATATATATATATATATATATATATATATATATATATATATATGTATATATATATATATATATATATATATATATATATATATATATATATATATATATATATATATATATATATATATATATATATATATATATATATATATATATATATATATATATATATATATATATATATATATATATATATATATATATATATATATATATCCTCCCTGGTGTATTGTATGATTCATAACAGCTTACTTCTTGAGATAATTAAATAGGTATACTGATTAACTGAACATAGCCATAAAGGTAAAAAAAAGGGTACATATAAAATTATAAAATTTTAATTACCATCAATTAATAAAAAAATTGATTTACCCAGTACAAAATAACAATATAAAATATGTATGTCATAGAAACTTAAAAAAATATTTCACTCTTCTCAATTAAAATATTTTTTAAGTTTTCTACAACATTGTTGTACTTACAATTTTTGGTATAAGATGTAGCAAACAAATTCAAACTTGTGTCAAACAAATATTAGTTGCTTTCTCCTGATCAACTTAATAAAAATTTTTAACTTAATAAAAAGTCTTATGTAAATTCTATATGAAGTCATTACAAAATTTGAACAAATTTTCAAATATCCATTTTGTAATGATATTATTAAAGAACATTTTTCATAGCCTACTGGCAAGCTCAAAGGCGATACAATTTTTTCAAGCAGAACCTCATTTTTCTTTCAGTTTCTGTCACGATCGCTTATAAATTATATCAAAATTGCTTTCCTTTTAGAACACTTGTGGGGGATCGTTGTCCAAGTCAAAGCTGCATTCGCTTTCTTATTATATCAGAAGTATTTTCCTCTTTAGTACACTTGTGGGGGATCGTTGTCCAAGTCAAAGCTGCATTCGCTTTCTTATTATATCAGAAGTATTTTCCTCTTTAGTACACTTGTGGGAGATCGTTGCCCAAGTCAAAGCTGCATTCGATATCTCTGTTTCTCTCTTTATCTCACTTGATAGAGCGAAAATGTTATAAAATGTGTCATGACGCGACCTCAAAAAATCACTTCACGTCAAAAAAGAAACAAATTTTGTGGAAATTTGTAGTAAAAAAATACTTTACTTTCTGTACACGTAAATCTATTTCTTTTAATTATTATACATATAAATACTATACCTATATAATAATGTACCTATATAAATATTGTACCTATATAATAATATTATATAGGTACATACTTTCGGTATTCTCTTTCTCTAATAAAATTACAAAAGATAAATAAATAAGAGTTAAAAAAAATATGACAGAGGTTATTAAAACACGATATTTTCAAACTTTTTGATAGTTTTGTTGATGGGTAATGTTGATCAATAAAATAATACATAAAAACAATTTTTAACTAATCCACCATAGAAATGAACCATTCAAAAAATTAATTCGTTGATTAAATTTTCTCAAAAAAAGTGAAATTTAGTATTTTACCTAAAATATTTATTAATTTACGGCTCGAGACGGTGCGAGTGGGTGAGAGATAGAAAAGTAGTGAAAGAGAGCCTCGCGGCAGATTATATTTTTCCCGTTAACCTTGAATTATTTCTTTCAAAATAAAAAAAATCGCCCGCGCTCTAGATTGTCGGGGTGAGGTTATTTTTCTAAGTTTGTGACCCTCTCACTCCCTTACATTACACTCAAGTCGTCAGAATATTGAGATGCACACTTTTCAGCATGTAACTAATCCACCATGCCACCATACCTTAATCTGACGCGCTCGAGTATTTCCAAATATCGATTTTTTTACTATTATGATCGGAAGGTATCCAACAGTATTCCTCAGCGAAGAGAAATAAATCTCTTCGCTGGTATCCCCCCATATGTTAATCTGCCGCACTCGAGTAAATCCCAAAATCCCCTGTTGGCTACCATAGTCATGTAATTATATTATATCTATTTAATAAAAAAAAAACAATAAAATTACACATCTCGTATTTATATACTGTGGATACTTGTCTCTGGAATTGTGTTCTGTTTGCATCCCGAACTTAACAAAGAAATAAATGGTAATAAATATAAATTAAACGTATCAAGTTCCCGTTTGAATTTACCTACAGTTTTTCATTAGAGTAAACAGCACATCGCATCAAGAAAGCATACAACTTTTAAAGTCGGATTCATGTCGAGTCATTCGCCCTCGTCAAGTTCTACGAGGATACATTCTCATACTTGTGAGATCAGCAGCATATTGGTTTGCACCGCCTCGCCGGCTGTGAGAACTCGTTTGAAAGTGTAAAGGTAAATGTAATGACTTTTCAACTTTTCAGGAGACAGAGATAGAATTTAGAAAATTAATGACAACTGAATATACCTAATAGGAAATTAACTAGAGCGAATATAATATGTATAAAGGTAATTTAAAATAATCACACACACACACATATATATATATATATATATATATATATATATATATATATATATATATATATATATATATATATATATATATATATATGTATATATATATATATATATATATATATATATATATATATATATATATATATATATATATATATATATATATATATATATATATATATATATATATATATATATATATATATATATATATATATATATATATATATATATATATATATATATATTAGCTTTGAAATTCTTTGCTATTCATATTAGTTTTGTGAAAAGTAATCTTGGGTTTGTAGCATTTCATTACATAGAGAAATAAGCAAATAGACGAATAAGAGGAAAGATACACTTACCAGTGCTATATCTCGACATACATACGGAAATGAACCACTATACACACCGAAACGAACCACTTAGAAGTTGTACAAGTTCTTTCACCTTTATTGAGGATCTTCAAATCGTATACTGCTCTGAAGATCCTCAATAAAGGTGAAAGAACTTGTACAACTTCTAAGTGGTTCGTTTCGGTGTGTCTAGTGGTTCATTTCCGTATGTATGTCGAGATATAGCACTGGTAAGTGTATCTTTCCTCTTATTCGTGTATTTGCTTATTTCTCTATGTAATGAAATGCTACAAACCCAAGATTACTTTTCACAATATATATATATATATATATATATATATATATATATATATATATATATATATATATATATATATATATATATATATATATATATATATATATATATATATATATATATATATATATATATATATATATATATATTTGTGAAGAGTAATCTTAGAGAAATGATTTTAGTTTTGACTAAGCAAGCAATTTTTGTATCACTCCCTCTTTGAATGCTTCAGAATTCTATTGTATATGTAGTTCAATATTTTCTAGCTCATAACTAGGAAAAGTAGTTATTGTAAATAGATTGTACAAGATTTTATGCATTGAAAGTTTAACATCTTCTGGATAACTGTATGCCTAATGCTTTTATATATAATGTTCAAATAGAACAAATATAAATAGTAGAGTAGGTTTGTGTATTCTGAGAATTTCAGTTCCGTCAAAAACTGAGGTCATAAAATGTCAATGCAAATGTTGGAGTATTAATATTTTAAATTCAAGTATAAATGATCAATGGAACAAATCGTACATCACTCTGAAGAACCTCAATGAAGGTGAAAGAACTTGTACTTATGTATATTTATAATTATGCATATTTATAATTATAAAACTTATTCTTACTTATAACTTTAAATTATAGAACTTATGTATATTTATAATTATAAAATAATTTTTTCCTTGCAGAATTATAAAAAATGTCAGCATCCAAAATAACAGATATTTAAAAAGACATCTAAATTACTTACTTCTTACCACTGCTCGCGATTGATCGATCCGCGGAGAATTCGCTGGGCATTCTTGAGGAAACTTATCTACTGGCATCAAAAATCTGTGCCATTTTTATCATAAATTTAATGGTCTTCAACTTTTGTGGGAATAGTTTTTTTGATAAAGTTGATATTTCATAAAACATTTGAAAAAAACTACCTGTAGAATTAAAACTGTCCTTTTTTCAAGATGGCGGCGCCGCAACGCATTTTCCCGTACTTTTTTATATTCAGTAGTGAGCTTAACTGAACATTCTCACAAAATATATATATATATATATATATATATATATATATATATATATATATATATATATATATATATATATATATATATATATATATATATATATATATATATATATATATATATATATATATATATTTTTTTTTTTTTTTTTTTTGGGCTTCATTGATATTACAGTTATATTTAAATCAAATGGATACATAAGGATATGAAGCCTTAGAGATAGAAGGATTTGAAAAGTAATAAATTTTTTTCAGTCTATATGCTTTCATGATCTGCATCTATTACTTGAAACTTAAATATTTTTCGTCACCTTTTACGGATATTACGTCAAACTTTGCGAAGTTTGATTAAAATACATATTTATGATATATAAAACTATGAAAAGTACCTACATGTTTAAGGCACGCATATGAAAGTTTGTGGATCGAACGAAGCGAGTTATGCAATTCAGATAAGTGCTTTTCACAGCTTTCATATAATAGTTTTTCTTATTCATGTTTTAAAATAATTAAATACAATTTTTTACACTTTTATAACCACAGATTATTTTTTTAGAAGGCGTCGTCAGAATTTTTGTATTGTTAAAATTTCTTTTCGCATTTAACGCTTAACGCGTAACGTAAGTTACGTTTTTCACATTCATATGCATTACAAAAATTATCACTTTTAATGCATGGATGAGAACAAGTATTTTCTACCCTTTCGGGGGATACATCTGTGAGGTGGATCTATTTACTTTATGTCATATTCTCACGTGATATTTTAAAATTTAGATCCATATTTTTCCATCCATCCATGTAATTTGTCTCGCCTCTCCTTATTTTACATCCCTCATATCTATCGCTGCTTTCAGTTTATGTGGGCCTGTTTCCCTACGCTCTACCTACATGTGTTTCATTGACTTTGCTTCATATGTTTACATTTTTGACCTACATTTGTCCTTATATAGCTTTTCTACTGGTTTCATATTTAGGGTAGCCCTGCAGGTTGTATTTCTCAATTTTATATATTATTATGTTTCCTTCCAGTTGCGTGAGACATCTAATATATCCAATCTGCCTCTTGTTTGCTCAATATTCATAGGACCAACCCTTTTCAACTAACACATGACCGATATCCCCTTACCAATAGACAACAAAACAACGATAGCATATGGCGACTTGCCGAGGACATGCGGCAGTAATATACTAACAAATATAGAACAGACAAAACATAATTAATAGATCAACTGACTTAACATGAGGAAGCTTGATTGGTAATATACATCAGTCTTATGAGAGGATGACAATTTTTCACTTGTAACGAATGGTTTCCATATAAGTTCTCGGAAAATGTTTTTTTGTCTCACGATATATATATATATATATATATATATATATATATATATATATATATATATATATATATATATATATATATATATATATATATATATATATATATATATATATATATATATATATATATATATATATATATATATATTGATATATAGATTTATTTGTATATTGTATATTTTCGGAGATTCTCATACATTGGACATTGAACCAATATATGAGAAAGAGATTCTTTTACTTGTTTATTGCAAATTGTACATATTACATTTGGGTCAATTTTATAGCTGTTACCATCCATATAGAAACTCGAGATACGGTTATTGACAGTGCGGGTTTGAAATATAAGTTTTCTTAGTGATACGTTCATAGCGAGCAGGTTTTCTTGCTTAAAATTTTTATATTTATATAGAGGGCCATACGACGACTCTTGTATACACAGAATATCATTGTTGTAGTAGTGGATATGTAAATTATTTAATAGCAAATCACTGTTAGCATTGATTAGTCGAGGGTCTTGGCTACTCCATAAATCTTCCTTATTAAGTAAAATAAATATATTTTTTAGTTGTGTGATCCAGTTGTATTTAGCAACGTCACTTTGACTACTATTCAAGTTTAGTAGTCTATTGTAGCATTTACGGGGTAATCGAGAAAGTGGTATATTTAATATTTTACATAGCCAGTGCAGAGCTCGTTTAAATACATAGATTGGTATTCTGAAAATTCTGTTCTTACAATGTAATTATTCAAAAAAAAAAAGAAAAAAGATTTCAAGAATTTCACTTGTCCCCAGACTTCTGATGAATAAAGTAAAACGCTCAGGATTCTTGATTTGTATAAACAAAATTTTGAATTATGCGATTCCATTTTTGATTTCATTATAATTTGCGTAATATTTATCATTGCCGAGTTTGCTTTATTGACCATTTTGTTTGCTGCATTTAAAAATATACCTGAGGTACTAAATAATATACCTAAGTAGGTATATTCATTATCAATTTCTAAATGTTGCAATCTATACATGAAACTTAAATTCCTTGGTAATATCCCGGAGCATCTAAATATCATGGTTTTTGATTTATTAGTGTTAACTTCTAAATCATTGATATCGCAGTATGATTCTAGCGCGTTTAAAAGATGTTGCATTCTAAAGGGGTTGTCTACTAACAACACTAGATCATCAGAAAAAAAATCTGCCAAATCACTATAATTATCTAGATTAACACCCTTGCAAACTCTGGATTGTATAAAATCGGTCTGCTAAAAGTAAAGAATATAATAAGAGGTTAAGGGTGTCCCCCTGCAATATACCTTTTGCAACTCTTATACTAGGTGAATTGTCTCCATTAATTTGCAGTATTATATTTGCTCTTTCGTAAAAGCTTTTTATAATGTGTAAAACATTCGATTGATTTATTGTATGAAAAGCAGATTTAAAGTATATAAAGGTGCAGTATAGTTTTTTTTTTTCAACCTTAAGTGAAAACTTACTATAGCCGAAAGAATATATATGTTGTCAGTACAACTTCGACCTTTTCTAGATCCTGCTTGGCATTCAGGAGCTTATTATGATTTTCAGCCCATATACTAATTCCTGTAGAAAGTATTTGCGTAAATATTTTAGTTATACAATTAGTTAAAGACATTCCCCTATAATTTTCTGGTATATTTATATTTCCCTTCTTAAACATTGGGAATATTTTAATTTGTTTTTTATTAAATTTGTATTTTATTTAATTTGTAATTTATTAAAAAAAATTTATAAAAATTCTTTACTCTCAGTTGCCAAATATTTCAAATACGCGTAGGGAATCCCATCTAGACCTGCTAACTTGTTTTTGCATTGACTCAGGGCTAAATTTAATTCTGCCATAGTAATTTCAAGGTCAAATTCCGTATGAAATATACAGGGGATATTATTAAGGTTTTCGACATTGGGATAACGGAAAGCTTTTTTTCTAATTTTGACATGTAAAGTGAGACTTTTCAAAACCAGTTACGAAAAGTAAAATATTACGCAACTGGTTGTGTAAAGTTCATTACATAGTAGGTTATTTAGACCTGACAAGCTATGAAAGTCAAGAGCTGTCACACCGTTACAACCTACTGGATTGTTTTTAAACGTATAAAATTCAGAGTTTTCTTCTCATAAAATATAAAATTTGCGAAAATTAGAAAAAATCTTGTATGAAACACGTTGGGAAACACTATTTTGTGTAACTCGCATCCTTTTGCGAAATATGCTCGTTACACAAAATAGTACTTTTCCCAACTGGTTACATAAATAGCTATTTCTGTTCAGGCGGCGAATCACTTCCCAAAATTGCGCAGGATTTCTTGACATGACACTTTTTCAATAATTCCATTAAAATATTGTTTTTTTATTGAGCCAGATTAGGCTCAATAAAATCTTGATCTTGTACTCTTGTTTTTTAACAAGATAGGTTTTAGTGACTGAATCTGTAAATAAGTTTTTTCTGCAATCCTTAAGAGCTAGTTGAACCCATTTCTTGGTTTTCTTACTTTGAAAATCAAACCAAGGTTGGTTATTTCGAGTTTCTGTTGAACCTATCGGATTTTTTTTAGTCAAAAGTCAATTCTCCAGGTGCATCTTTTATAGATGTTAAAAAAACTGAATTATTTCATTACTATTTGAATTATATTATTTTATAGATGACAGCAACTGTCAACACTAAATCCACTTTCGCTTGACCCTAATATGATACCTAAAAAAAAAGAAAATTAATTGAAATCTAACAAATTTTGTAATGTAACAATAATTGTATAATAGATAATAAGGAGTGACATAAACCATAAAAAGTGATAGTAATAGTGTATAAAACTAAAATAGTAAAATTCCAAGAAGCATAAAAATCATGAGTATAGACCCTAAGAATTAAACAATATGTATTCTGGTTCCCAGGAAGTAAAACAAGGAACACAATTTATTTAGTAGGTTACCGAAAATATTGGGGAGAAGCATCATGTATAGGGTGACTGAGAAGTTCCATTTTAAATGGCAATTTACGTATAAAACCATAGTGTCACAAAGTGACCCCAACTGATGTGTCGAGTTTGTGACAAAAAAAATATTGTGATCCATCTATCAAACTGTTGCTGTAAACCACTATAAAAACTCAATCTCTAGATGTGCTGTTTTAATGTAAAGACAGAATTTAAAATTTAATTTCTCTACAAAAAAATAAATTCTATTAGAACCTGCTAAAAGTGTCACAAAGTAACCTCAGTTTACGGTACTATTGTTGAAATGGCCGCCCATGTTTTTAGGGTTCCGTACCCAAAGGGTAAAACGGAACCCTATTGCTAAGACTCAGCTGTCCGTCCGTCTGTCCGTCTGTCACCAGGCTGTATCTCATGAACCGTGATAGTTAGACAGTTGAAATTTTCACAGATGATGTATTTCTGTTGCCGCTATAACAACAAATACCACAGAATAAAATAAATATTTGAGGGGGTCCTATACAACAAATGGACATGGACCTGAATCTCTATGCTAATAAATGCCGGAGGCGCCGGTCGGACGAAATTAATTATTATCTTAAGTAGGTAGGCATCATAAGTAGGATAGGTGTACGCAAAGTACTTAATCTAAGTCCGTACCCACAAGTAGGGCTGCCATACAACAGACATGATTTTTTGCCGCTTTTATAGATAAGGGTATGGAACCCTTCGTGCGCGAGTCCGACTCGCATTTGGCCGGTTTTTATAGCTTTATATAATTAAATTAAAAAATCCATATAACTATGAAATCTATAGAATGTTATTTTAAAAGATACGCAAAAAAACTGTAAATATTATAATTTTCAAAAAATTATGTCGTTATCAGTAATATCCACCTCATTCCTCATTAAAATGAGTCTAATAGTCAGTCAATATTCTTAACCATCTACAATGTAAATCTTGTATTATAGTAATCTCACAGTATTACTCCACAGTAGTGGTAACAGCTCGTTTTATATTCACAGGTGTACGCTTGGCTAATGCAGCTCTCAGGCCTCTCAGCAGTGTATTATTTAAATTTTGGGGTAGGCAAAGTGCTAATATCATTAAAATATAATATAGGAGTGTCAGAAACAGGATAAGAATACTCTTTGGTATTTTACAAGGACATGAAATATTTTTAACCTTGGTGTGCAGTATACAAGTGCTGGGTGATGATTTATGGAATATTTAGGCTAAACATTCAAGTTTGTGCCATTAGCTGCTGATGCAGATATAAAGAGCCGAGTGTAAGTTCTTTATCCTTCTTCATTTCTTTACATGCGAATGTTGGTTGTATGAGGGGGAGCGGAATGTTAGTATTAAGAGTAGGAGAACATGGATGGTCTCGATTATATATATGTTAAATATGTTTTTTAAATTTACTGTAAACATGACATCTTACATGTCCTGGGCTTCGTCAGAATCAGCGAATTTCAGCTGTAATAAGTATAGCATAAGTTTTAGGGAATATTCTAAACTTAATCAACATTTACGTGGAACTGTATTGCAAGATTGGCATTTTCAGCGATTTTCTTTTTATATTAGCTTATACAATACCAGAGTAACAGGAAAAGTTGCAGGAATACATTTGAGACTAAACAATGGACTTTCACTTTATGTTTTCATTTAAACTTTGTATATTACAGAAGTTTAGAATGGTTCTTATCCTGAAAGTAATCTTTGAACGTCGATCAAGTACACATATGCCAGACATACATACAATTTTGATAGTTTTTGTAGGTACGTAGTAGACACTAGTAATGTAGTAGACTTCTTACACACACACACACACATGTCTTCCTTATTATTCATCTATTTGCTTATTTCTCTATGTAATGAATTGCTACAAACCCAAGATTTCTTCTCGCTATATATATATATATATATATATATATATATATATATATATATATATATATATATATATATATATATATATATTAGCTTTGAAATTCTTTGCTATTCATATTTGTTTGGTGAAAAGTAATCTTGGGTTTGTAGCATTTCATTACATAGAGAAATAGGCAAACGAATAAGAGGAAAGATACACTTACCAGTGCTATATCTGGACATACATACGGAAATAAACCACTATACATACAGAAACGAACCACTTAGAAGTTGTACAAGTTCTTTCACCCTTATTGAGGATCTTCAGAGCAGTATACGATTTATTTCATTGATCATTTATACTTGAATTTAAAATATTAATACTCCAACACTTGCAGTGACGTTATATGACATTAGTTTTTGACGGAACTCAAATTCTTAGAATACACAAACCTAGTCTACTATATATATTTGTTCTATTTGAACATATTATATATAAAAGCATTAGGCATACAGTTATCCAGAAGATGTTAAACTTTAAAATGCATAAAATCTTGTTGAACCTATTGAAAAACAACTACTTTTTCCAACTATATGCTGGAGAATATTGAATTACATATATAATAGAGTTCTGAAGCAATCAAAGAGGGAGTGATATAGAAATTGCTTGCTTAGTCAAGACATTAGTATATGATATTAAAGTTTAACATCTTCTGGATAACTGTATGCCTAATGCTTTTATATATAATATGTTCAAATAGAACAAATATAAATAGTAGACTAGGTTTGTGTATACTAAGAATTTGAGTTCCGTCAAAAACTAAAGTCATATAACGTCACTGCAAGTGTTGGAGTATTAATATTTTAATTTCAAGTATAAATGATCAATGAAATAAATCGTACACTGCTCTGAATGTCCTCAATAAAGGTGAAAGAACTTTTACAACTTCTAAGTGGTTCGTTTCTGTGTGTATAGTGGTTCCTTTCCGTATGTATGTCCAGATATAGCACTGGTAAGTGTATCTTTCCTCTTATTCGTCTATGAGACTATTTCTCTATGTAATGAAATGCTACAAACCCAAGATTACTTTTCACAATCAATATATATATATATATATATATATATATATATATATATATATATAT
>CAXKVY010003013.1:0-32292 GCA_964058915.1 Tetropium fuscum | reverse complement strand
AATCGTGCTGGTGAATCTCTCCACCTCGCCCTCCAGATCAGCTGCCGTGACTATATTGTAATGTAAATTTTGGTTTATTTGGTTCCGAAACTCTCGTCAGTTTGCTTGCGTTCTTGTGCGAGGTAATTTTGTCATAATTCCTCGACATGTTGCGCAAGGTGATCAGTATAGGGTTATGATGTGACGTGAGCTCCATCATCGCTACGGGTAGTGATGAGTTTACCACGCCTTTATTGATCACCAAGTCGAGGGTGTTAGGGAGTGCCGTCGTTATCTGGATAGCAAGTATTGTTAATGTAGCAACATTGTTGTTAATGTAGCTGAAGAGAGTGTTGCCATTTGCGTTAGGACGCTGACAATTCCATGCGGTATGTCGAGCGTTAAACTCGTCAATGACAATTCCTCTAAGGCCAGTATTCACAATGTTGTGTAGGTGTGCTGTTGTAAAAGTATTACCATATTATTAAATGTTTAAATGCAGACACGTAAAGGGCGTACAAGACACATTTAACATAAGGGGACAATAATTAAACAACAACAATAATTATCTTTATTTATGAAATTATTAGAAGGAACAGTTATTAAAAACACAGTTGTTATAAATTGTTTGGCTTGGTGTACTGAATTCAATATTCTCTTTAGTTTCCACACATATTCATTTTCGAATATTCATTTTGACTTGTTTTATTCGAGGCTCGGAAGTTACTAACAAGATTTACGTGATGTTCAGGGTCAATTTGGAGGTAGGGTTTAATTAATAATGATTATGAGTGTCCGATTATCTCTATTTGTTGATCACTTACCCCTGCTTTGGCTAAATGGGAAACTGTAATGACACGATTTGAATGATAATTTTATTCTTTGTGATATTAAGTCCAATTTTAACTGCAGAATTTTTGGTCCAAGTAGATATCATATGAATTTCCAGTGGAACATTTTTAAACCAACCTTTAGAATCTGTTTTTCCAAAAGGGATTTGTAAGGAAAGTCGTTCGGATTTTATGTTTTTGTTTCTTTTTTCTAAGAGTAATTTTGACAATGTAACGGGACAAATACTTTTACACGTGGCATTTTTTCTCATCAATTTCCTGTCTGTTAAGGTTGGGATTTTGTAGAGCGAGAGGAAAATAGATGCATTTATTTTGGTTAAGTATAAATAATTAAAAAACTACATAATATCTGATTATCAAATTAGGTGCATTCACTGCTATTTTATTAGTGATAATTATAATATAAGTTTTTTGTCCCAAAATATTCTTATAAGCCTGTTTTGTGCGCTAGAAATGAAAATTTGCATTTTTATTGTTAAAATCACATTATTTTCATTGCCAGCACACAGAATAGATTTATAAGAAAATATTGGGACAAAAAACTTATATTATAATTATCACTATGATAATAGCTAGTGAATGCACCTAATTTGATAATCAGATATTATGTAGTTTTTTAATTATTTATACTTAACCAAAATAAATGCATCTATTTGCCTCTCACTCTACAAAATCCCAGCCTTAATTATTTAGAACTTGTGCCGTCTGGAAAATTGAAATGTATCAATTCTCCCTGTTCCATCTGGATTTTTTCTTCATTAAAATGATAAATCTTACTGTTTACAGCTTCTCCTCTCCAAGCTAATTCATAAAAACCCATATGCAATAATCTCTCTTGTAATCCCTCTGGTCTATATTCCACAATTTTGCCATGTCAAGTATATCTTTCTTGTGTATTGCTACACGGCTTTCTTTTCTCTGAAAGAGCTTGTAATTGCTTTCGTTTACTGTTTACTGTCTTGCATCATGTGCTTCTTTAAAAATTATATCGGCAAAAGGATCAAATTTAATATTGTACTCACTAAATATTTTTTTCTAAATCACCGCAGTTGAATTCCAGATTGTTTAACTGCATATTTTGTGTAATCCTCTAGTTTTATTTTTCGTATTATAAGCACAATCCTTTAACATATCTATGTGCTATATTTTGTAATTGAGTTATTTCTGACAGTTCGTAATTTTGTATTTGACAAAACTCCACAAGTGTCGAAGTGACAAAAATGTGACTGTCAATAGACTTTTTTATGTAGGAGTTTTAATGGTGCATGAAATCATTGGAATTTTTACACCCAATCACACAATAATATCATTTAGCTCGCATTTTTAATCATATTTAAAACGGTTTCTATAACGAATACCGTACAGATGTTTACACGTGGGGTACCTTCGTCACGACTGGAATGGCCGTCAGGGCGGCGCCACGTGAGTTACTCTACAGGCATATAACTTTAAAGTAACCTAAATGTTATAGCAAAGTACTAAATCAAATAAAATAAATTCCAATCCGTCCCATAATAGATCTGTATAAATGAGCATTATTGATTCAGTAATATAATGACGGCTCGGGTATTCATTCGAGTCGGATCGCTATAATAATGATGCCATTCAGGAGATTCGAGTAATCTTAAATTTGATATTTATTAGGATGAGATCGTGAAATTGTGTGATAAAATCCGACAGAATTTAGCGACGTTGCGCGTCGCCAAGTTTCATTCAAGACTCGGTCAACTTTAACGTTTATCATGTAACGTGATTTTAGATAGTGTAGAACAATGAAATGTTGTGAATCATACTTTCATATTCCTTTAAAGATAAATTATAACATGACCAACCATGAATCATCAACCATCAAACTTTAATTCGTGGATGAAGGTTTTTGCAGCAGTAGGCGTCAGAATCATTATGTGAAGGTTTTTCGGGTATTGCCGCGTTAAAGGTCTGTCGCGATACCCTCTGTGAGGGCAGCTGATTGGAGGGGATGACTTGACGCCATCATTGCTAAAACATACATTAAATTGACGTTTGACGCAATGAAAAATGGTGGTATGGGATAACAAGCATGGGAAAAAATTATTGAAATTATTTTTTCATTGTTATATTTTGAAATCTGGCCAGACAACCCATATGGAAATTCCATTATTAAACGCTTACCCATCTTATTTGTGATAGCTATTTAAATAGATAGATGTTTGTGTAATTAAGACCACTTTTCCACAAATTGAACTACCATACCTAAATACTAAAATCAGCTGAAAGGCAATCGTTCTAACGCCCACGAGTAACATTTTTTAGATAAATAGATAGTTTCATAGCAGATAATAGAAATAGCAGATAAATAAAGGGTCCGCCAATAAGCGCGCTCGATCTTTAAAATGAAATAAAGCAAGTTGTGTGAGAGGTATAAATGAAATTTATTTTTTGTTTGAAAGAGTATTCGAAGGCATTATGTATGGAAAATAATATCGGTCAAATGTCCACCTCGGCTTCGCTGGGTGGCGCGCATACGAGAAGTCCAATTTTCAATGACTGGCGCACAAATCGGGCTGTATTTCATCGATGGCGTGGCGTATGTTGACTTTGAGGGCATCAGTGTTTTGTGGTTGGTTTGCGTAGACCTGTGATTTAAGAAGACCCCACAAGAAATAGTCTAGTGGGGTTAAATCGCACGATCTCGGTGGCCAGTTGATGTCGCCTCCGCGCGAGATAACCATTCCTCCGAAGCGCTCGTGCAGAAGATCCATTGTGGCGCGCGCTGTGTGGCTCGTAGCGCCGTCCTGCTGAAACCACATATTCTCGACATCCATATTGTCGATTTCATGCCAGAAAAAGTTCGTTATCATGGATCTGTATCGTTCGCCGTTTACCGTGATGGACACACCATCGTCGTTCTCGAAGAAATACGGCCCGATGATGCCTCCGGCCCAAAATCCACACCAAACAGTTACCTTTGCTGGGTGCATTGCGACCTGGTGGACCTCCTGTGGATTGTTCTCGGCCCAATAACGGCAATTCTGCTTGTTGACATTCCCATTTAACCAAAAATGTGCCTCATCGCCGAAGATGATTTTGCGACCAAAATCGGGGTCGACTTCCAACTGCTCTAAAGCCCAATCAGCGAAGATACGGCGCTGTCTATGGTCGTTTATTTTGAGGTCTTGTGTCAGCTGGATCTTGTACGGATGCATGCCCAAATCCAGATGCAAGATTCGGCGAAGTGATGTTTCCGAAAGGCGGAGTTCCTGTGCGCGATGTGAAATTGACTGTCGCGGATTTTCACGCACACTATCGCGCACAGCGGCGACATTCTGGGCAGATCGGACGTTTCGACGACGCGTCGGTGTTGGCTGATTGTTCACCGAACCGGTTGCCTCGAATTCAAATCAAACGACGGATAGTCGACTCAGCAGGACGATCAATTGCACCGTAAAATTGGCGGAGCGCGCGGAACGTTGCTCGAACCGATGAATGATTTTCGTAATAAGTTTTAACGATTTGCACATGTTGCTCGCAGCTGAATTGGTTCATGGTGATTTGTGAAGATACACTGAATAATAACAACTACGTTTGCCAACTCTACCACAAACAACATGGCCGCCATGAGCTGTCAAAGATCGAGCGTCCCTATTGGCGGACCCTTTATTCAGTTTCATAGTAACCAAAGCGAAAACTTTTTCATTATGTGCGACTTGTTTGTTTCATATATTTTTAAAATTATATTTTTTAGTTTAATTAAATTTATTCAATATTTGAGCATGCAAAAAATGTCATAAGCGCTGCGGTCATTACGTATCTTACTGCATGGTTCCGGATGTTTTACACAGGAACACTTACTGACGTTATATAATACTTAATATACCTCCTTAATATTATCTCCAAATTTTTTGTAATTGATCTGTATCAATGCATTTTATATGGATAATAATTATTTTCATGAGAATAATATACTATCCCTCGTTTTTGCTGGTCGTTGATTAATTAATTTATAATGAAGTCTTTTATCTGCAAATAATAAGCTTGTAATTCGATTTTTAAAAGGAGAACAAAGAGAATACGTAACTATTATAAATGCCAATAATGGGGCCGTGGGTAATTACCTAAATACCTACACACCAGAGAAACCATATTTCAAAGCTGTTTACTGTAACACTGAGAATTCAGCGTATTTTTTTTATTTGTATTTTTTTTATGACTATTCGTCTAATTCGAATAATATACGGCGTCACTCAATTCTGTAAATATTACTCTACTCAGAGAGTCGTGATCTGTGACCCTCATTAATCTTACCTCTTACAGGAAATATCGGCTCGATGATATCAAACATGAACGTGGCACGTGTCGACTTCCAGAACAGAATGGATGGAGTGAAACAATACATGGCATTCAGGAAAGTCGGCCGGGAGTTGGAGGCCCGCGTGATCCGATGGTTCGCTTATACTTGGGCCGAGAGCGGGGCTCTGGACGAGGAGCGAGTTCTATCTGCCCTTCCGGACAAGCTCAAAGCCGAGATCGCCATTCGGGTACACCTGGATACCCTAAGGAAGGTGAGGATATTCCAGGACTGCGAGCCCGGATTACTTGAGGCTCTCGTCCTCAAGCTAAGGCTGCAGGTAAGCTCCGGAATAGATGCATGTTATCTATTCTTTTAGCAATATTCCTCACCTTTGAATTGACTATAGAAATGTCTTTAATATATATATATATATATATATATATATATATATATATATATATATATATATATATATATATATATATATATATATATATATATATATTATCATTTAAATATAGAACAAACGTGCATGATTTCTGATATGTTAACACTTGTTAACAACGATTTAAGTACCTACAATTCGCGAAGAAGTAGCCAATTCAACTTCAGGTAATACAAAAAGATGCAATAAGTCAAACTGGTTCCAGTTTGACTTATTGTTCTTATTAAAATAAAATTCATATTTTTTTTGACGTTTATCTGATATAAATATTGTCGCTGGAATACTTTGTCGCCGCTCATTTGACGTAAATATTGTCAGTGTAATATGCGATTGCATAGGCTGAATTACATTGGTGAAAAAAGATGAGTTGAATTGTCAATTAAAAATCTATGATACGTTTCATCATTTCATCAATATCGGAAGTTTCAATTAAAAAATCAAAAGATCAACCATCTATGTTTACTCTCCATATGGATATTATTGCCATTAATATAATGGGAAATATTTCTCATGTATTATTCAAAGTGAAATCGTAGTAGAATGGTAGTGGAATCCCAGATGATTCCCCATTGAGTAGTCCAATAATAATAATTCAGGATTCTGTCACTTCCAGAAAAGTCATTATTAATAATTCCCGACTTATTTAACTTGACAAGGGAAACATTATTCCTGGAACAAAAATATGATGTGAAAGTTATTAAATAAAGAGGCACAAGAATAGTCTGATATGAAACTTAGTGACCGTCTTATTTTGGTGTAAAATACACAGATCGTAATAAGTTTGCAGCCTTGCCTTTTTGCGGATGGAGGCAGGGATAACTGGAGACGAATTTGTGGCGGAGTAGACATTATGTCTAAAGTTAATTTTAAAATATTGATAGTAAGTAGTTAAGATACTCGGATTTCCGTTTTTCCATTTTTATCTGAAAGGAAAATTTTGAAATGATACGAGTGACAAAACATGGTCAACTTGGTGAAACAACAACTTGGTGACCTATATTGTATATTTTGCGGCGAATTCAGGTATATTTTCAGGCAATGGTGGTTGGTGCATAAGCGCTGCAGTGCTGCAGAGCTCCCAAAAAAATAAAGAGCTCACAAAAAAAAAAAGTAACCTAACCAAATATTTTCTATTACTAAAAGGCAAATATAATACTTGGCATTTGCGTTGTGAATTATAAAAACTGCAGACGAAGCGCAAACCACGCAAGCACGCAAGTAAAGTCGACCAGTGGAATAACCTACCAGATTACCCTATCGCTGGGCACTGATTTATTATTTTTCTGGGCCACACGTTCGTGCTCTTCGAGCTCCTTCGAACACCCATGCGGTACTCCGCTTCCCCAGTGTCCGTCTAAACCGGTGTAAAACAATGCCGTGATTTAAGTGGAGAGTTCGCTGAATTTAGGACATCGTGGACTTCGACAAGCGAAACCAAGGGTAGAGCCCCACTATGTTGGTAGATTATCTCTATCGATATCGCATAGACTAGCGCTAGATGCTTAAGGAAGATATTCCCGGGCCAAATTACAGCCGTAAATCTTACATTTGTTCATTTTACTCGTTTAGGTTCTTTAATTTGCAACTCATTTTAAAATAAATAATTAATCATTTTCCAAAATTGCCTTGTCCTTCGGAAACCTGGCTTGATAGAAAACATCTGAAAGCAGTGGCAGATCCTGGTAAAAGTTTAAGGTGTTCTGCCATTTTTGCAAAAAACACCTATTTTTTATAAAATAATAAGTCTTGACAGACATCAAGAAATTGAGCCTTGACGTTCATGACAGACTTGTACACTGTAACAAATCGTTCTGTATTTCTTGAGCCATAATATTAGTCAAACTCTCAGACACTCAAGTGCTCTAGATTGGTGACCACTATTTCCATCCAAGCTTTATCGTCACCAAAAAGTAAGCAGGAAAAACAGTATAAAGCATTTTTTTGTTACATCCACATTCATTTTTTAAATAAATGTCTATTAAATTTGGGTGTGTAACTGTTCCCTCTATACACTAGATTTTTCAATAATAATATCTGGTAATGACCTTTACCTTTTATTTCGATCTTTTCTTCGTTTGAATATTTAAAAATATCTTCATATTAATTGTATTTAAGACCACTTCCATAGTACAGTACATATATGATTGTCAAAGATACATAAAAAAACAAAATCACACACATATTATTCAGAAATAAATAAAATAAAAATAAAAAAATAAATAAAATAAAACAAATAAAATAAACAACAAATAAATAAATAAAAAACAGAAACCCACATAGTATTATTGTTTTTGAATTCGCAATCGCTGTAAACTAGAAAGTCGCGTATAAAAATTCGATACAAACGACAGGTATACACACAGCGGTGGACTAAATGAAAATGTCCTGATGAAATATTTCCCTATGCTCATCACTCACCGCCCCGATGTGATCTGAGAATAAATCCAAATGAAAGTATAAAAGATTTTGGAACTCATATTTCGACAGGCCTCTAAGAATGCCAAATTCAGTAAACTGAAAATGCATAAATTATTGATTGTTTAAAATATATTTACATCAACAACTTTAAAAAAATACGGGATCTAACATAATTTAATGATTTTACATCTTTCGACAAGTCTAAAAATTCCATATCCATCACTCTGAAAATGCATAAATTATGCACTATCGGCGTAAATTATCGAGTACATTACTAAAGATGAGTTTCTGCGTATTTTGACCCGGGCGTCGCGTCGCCGCTAAAGGTGCCATCACCGGGAATATGTACATGTACAATATAGATTTTTCCTTCAAATATGCCATCATCAGTGCCTAATTCAGATGTATTTAATGCAATATTTCCTTTATTTGAATTTGCAAGCAATTTCAATTCTACAATTAAGTAGGTGGTATCTATAAATAATTAGGTATATTTATATCACATCAGCTCACTTTGTTAGTACACGTGATCTAACACTCATATTACAAAATAATACATATATGTACTAATCCGATCCTGGTATAGTGTGATTATACCTGGAGCTGGATATAAACGTCTTTGGAATATATTATGTTCTGGGACCCGCGCATTCGCCAAATCCACGAATCACGTTCGAATGGCACATTCAAGACGAATACAATTCAATTCAATTCAGAATATTTATTTATAAATTAATACAACAATAAGCACATCTCAGATGATCTCAAGCCCAGGATCAGCCAAACATCCACGCGCAGTAAGCGCCACGGCAACTAGCATGGGACCGGGACATTTAAAGAAAAAATAGGTAATGGGCTTACGCCTTACGCCAATGGGCATCGAAGTAAATAAAAGTAGCAGTGTGAATAATGAACAGTATTTGTGTTTCTCTTTGAGACTTTGTGATTTGTTTGAGGGTAAAAAAGCTAAAGAAAAAAACCCTTAAATGCAGGTCCGAAAAAGTAACATTTTGTCACTGATTAGAGTTGAAAAATGTTTTTGATTTGATAGTTTCTAGTAATGCATATAAAATTGGTGTATTTTGTAGAATTTGGAAACAAAAATGACTAAATACAAAGAAACGAACAATGGATAAATTGGTAAAATTAAGGGTTTAAAAGAGTTTAAACACACCGAACCACACCGGCCGGCGCGGCGCCGCGTATTGAAGGGCCGGCCTCAGTATGCATGTGTATATTAATTTCTTGTCATGCCTATTTAGTCTGCTATGCCTTGTCATCAAAGGGTATAGATGAGATGAATACAAATATGGTCATGATATCATATAAAAATATAACATATAAAATCATATAACTTACAGTGAAACTATTAAATAAACCAGGAGTTCTGTAAATTTATACTTGAGAAATATGTATCCCTTAATGCACCTATCGAATATGATATGTCTCTAGCGCTTTCCATAGTCTGTCATTTTACCGACTTTGTCATGTGAGGACACTTTCCCCTTATAGGTAAATAAATATATTACATATATTACGTAATAGTCATAACAAAAACTATTTTGTATATATCACTTCTGTCAATTTATCACATTTACTTCTATATTTATTGAAATTATTGTTCTTCTATTATCAAGTGGTGTGTGGATTGATTGTAGTAATTTAGGGGAAAATTACTTACTTAGGAAAATAATTAAGGAAATTACTAAAATTTGAAACTATTTCCAGTTATCCTTCTGATGATGTTTTAATAAGGCAGAATTTTCCTCTTTACCGTTAAATGGCAATAAAAAATATACGTAGGACATAAGAAGTAACTGATTATATATAAAAATTTCCTACTCGTATCTTATGCGGCTCACGTACTACACTATATAACTTTACAAGACCTCTAGATATATGAATGAAAATAAATCTCGCAGAACATAAACTGGCAAGCTTACGGAAGTCAATTTTGTTTTAGGTATTTTCCCCCGGAGACTACATATGCCGGAAAGGTGACGTCGGGAAGGAGATGTATATAGTAAAGCGAGGCAGGCTCCAGGTAAGCATTGAAATTAAAGTATTGGGGCAATATTTTATTTAGGTACATATACGGGGAAAATTAACACAAAAAAAAACGAAATTTTTCGGAACGGATGAATTCAGGGAGAAATGGGAGAAAAATGTGAATCCTTATTTTCATTGAAAAGTGCTTTTGTGAATTTTTCCATGAAAAATGCATTTTTTGCATGAAGACGCACTCGGGGATGCACCTGGGGACCAGGGCACCCTGGTTGTGAGATCATCACCGTGGCTTCTTTCTCAATTTAATTCAAAATATATACACAATCATTACTCGGGGACTTTTGGGGTCGCTGATCAACCAATATGATGGTCAAAAAGTAAGCCGATGCACCTTGGATACCAGGGCGCCCTGTTCGAGAAAATCAATAAAGTGACGAATTGGTCAAGGTATTCAATGAAGTAATAAGTACATAGAAAAAATTGTTTGATATTTTACTTAAATTATTGATTTGCACTTATACATGGAATTTTCACATTTCTTACATGTTTAATTCACTTTGATCAGTATTTCTTTCTTCCAAGTCTCCTGCAGCCACTGCAATTTCTTCTTCTGAATATTGGTTGCCGTTGGAACAGTTGGTTCCCGTGCCGTTTTTGCAGGTAATACTGCAAATAAACCTTGTTTCCTGCACCCGCACATAGCACCATAGTCTGCCTTACATCCACAGAATATGATCTTCATGACGCTAAATGCACCAGCTGGTTGAGTCATTCCAATGGGAATTAAAGAAATAGTCTTCAATTCTCACCCCCAGTGTGCTGGATCCATGGAGTTTTCTTCATTTTCAAGCAGCCAATTTTGGATTTGAAGATATAAACGTTTTAGGTTTTGGGTAATATCATCTACTGAAGCTATTATCCTTCCAATGTGTGGGTACTTTGTTTTTCTTGCTTACATCTGTAAGGTATATTCTATATCTAAAAGTTTCTACCAACTGGGTTATAGGTTTGAATTAATCGGATGTTTGGTTTTCTGAAGAATCTCGGCAATATTTAAGGGGGTGATGGCCTATGTCATTTTATAAAATAAGTTCCTATAAACATAGGTCCGGAAACGCTTCGTTGCAGATATACAGGATGTTGAAGCTTAATTAAAAATACAGTAAAAATTAGATTTCACTCAATAGTTTTTTTAATTTTTGATAAGAAAATTGTGATACTTATTGTAAAGTACTTGTTTTTGTCCTTCAATCAAAGCGTTGAATTTGTAACAAATATTTTGGTATGGTAAATGGACATGCATTAAAATGGTTTTAATTTTTTTACTCAAAAACAGTGAGTAGAACTATAAAATTTGAATATAGTTTTCTTCTTCATAATTGAACAAGGAATTCAAAAGTAATTTTTATTTTCGAGAAAACAGCGGCGTCCAATTTTTTATTTTTTTTTAAATAGCCGATGACTAATACGTGCGCCGCTGGTAAGACTAAAAAATCGTATTGCACAGTATGCCATAGCTATTGATACGCGTTAAATTTCATTATAATATCTCAAGATGTTTTGGAGAAATCTACTTTTTTTAATTGAACATCCTGTAGTACGGTAACGAAGCAATTGCGGACCTATGTTTGTACGAACTTTTAATGACCTGGGCAATCACCACCTTAAATATTGCCGCGTCTTTTTTAAACACCCTGTATATTGCTAGAACTATTGTTAAACTAATAATAATGCAGCTGTGTTTAATATCATGGATCAACAAGCCTTTATTTGGAGAAACTTTGGTGATGACGAATCAACAAGGGCGCCCAGGTGCATCGGCGGACTGCTTGACCATCATATTCGTTATTGCCAAAACCCCCCGAGGAAGAAAATTGGGATCATTTCGTTATTATTTACGAAATATAAATATTTATTTCATATTCTAACAATATGCACTTAAAAATGCATTTTTCTATGGAAAAATGTACAAAAACGTTTTTCTCTTATAATAAGGATTTACATTTTTTTTAAATGTCTTCCTGAAAATAAGAAAAAAAACGTCCATCCATCTGGGATAACTATTGCGGTTAAAATGAGGGGTAGAGATATTATTATATTATAACTTTTACCCGCGGCTATCGATATATAGCGATAAAGCGTATCCGATGTATTAATCCGGGTTATAAACTATCCGTGTGCCAAATTTCATCTAAATCTGTTCTGCCCTTTCGAAGCCAGAATCAAAGCCGGGCCGTGTGAGGAATTAAAATTTTTAGACACTCAGCCTTACATCCGACCGCGTATGATAATTACGATAAGTGGATACGTCATGTAGTTTGTTTTTTGATAATCCCACAGGAACCTAACATTATTTTTTCAGGATGAAAAGTACCCTATGTCCTTTTCTATGCCCCTGACAATGTGTGTACAAAATTTCATGACGATCGGTTAAGTAATTAAGGCGTGAAAGTGTAACAAACAAATAAACAAACAAACTGACATTCGCATTTATAATATTAGTTATAATATTATTATCATTCATTTGATGTTCCAGTTTGAGTTTGCCATTTCATTTTAATTGGCTTATCTTATCGTGCCAAAATAAGTCGTTTTTCATTACTTATATACGTGTAAACCATATTCATTGTATAATTTTTCAAAACTTAAGTATGTTTTTTAGATAGGCCATATTTTTGGTATACCTTTGCATTAATCGCTCAATGTTATAGTGGCTCGTACTGCCTTATTTTAGTATTTTTGGTAAACCAGGTTTATTTCTTCCAGAATATCTTGAACTCCATTAGGGATTCCACTCTTCACATTAGGGATGCTTATTATATTTTTTTAAAGTTTATTTTATAGATAAAAAGCAACCTTAGCGACGTTTCTTGTATACTTTAATTTTTAACATTATATACTTATTCTAAATATTTTACAGTGGAGGTAGGCGGAGTTTTTTAATTGTATAGCTCAATTAAAAATATAGCTGATAGTAAGACGTTATAAGTGATAGAATAAATGATATGGCAGGTAAAATAAAATTCTCGGTAAGATATTTTAGAATTATCTTTACTATTACAGCAGATATTATAAAGGAAATTAAGCAAAATACATTAATTAAGACAAATAAAAGCGTTTAAGCGTAATTTCTCAGATAAAAAATTTACTTAGGTACTAGTAAGTTACGTTATTGCCGGACATTTATTGAAGTTTCGTACTTCAATGCAACCTATATGAGGTTTCGGAACGTTACAGGTCGCAATTTGGCTTCATCCTAATCCCATCACGAACGAAGTAGATAGTCACGTAAGTAAGATTTTTTAACGATCGCGTATCGGGATTGAATTTTAGTACATGGGCAATAACTTCTCGCGAACAAGGCAATTGCGTTCACCGTGAATAGCTTGATATATATTTACAACGCCATATAAAGAGATTCTCAAAACAAACTGTCTGCATTGTTTGTTAAAATACTGTCACACAAAAATGTATCAATTGAATTTGGTAAAAATGTAAACATTTCTGTTTTCAACTGTCTGTTTCAGGTAGTGGCTGATGATGGATGCACGGTCCTGGCCACATTGGGAGCCGGTTCTGTGTTTGGGGAAGTCAGCGTGTTAGACATAGCAGGAAATCGCACCGGAAATAGGAGAACTGCGAACGTCCGGTCCCTGGGCTACTCTGATTTATTTTGCTTGGCTAAGGACGACCTTTTAGTTGCGCTGGCTGATTACCCCGAGGTAAGTTGATGCTCGGTTTCGCCCCACGAAAATAAACAACGTGTCCGTGCCTCAAAATTCCATGGCAGAGCGAGTGCAAAATTAATTGTGAGTTGATACAAAATTTTACCAGAAATCCAGAAAGGCATATTATTTATTTATTATCAGCAAAAAATATTAAATTATTTTTTTTTTGCAACTCCTGAAAATTTAAGGGAAGAACTGCTAAATATTGCAAATAACTGGGACGGATTCAAATAAACAATTATACATATAAAACATATAATGATCTGGAATTTGAAGATCTAGACTCTAACAATGAAGAGGAAATGAATTTGTCAAAGACCAATGACGAATCCATTGAGATATGCAAAAGTTGCAAAAATTGTGCTATATGTTGCTATTCCATTATTTTAAAATATAATATGTTTCAAGGAACATAATCATCTCTATTTACTGCTTATCAATATTTATTAACGCTCCCTATATCTCAAGTAGATTGTGTCAGAGAAAAGTCATTCTCAATTCTAAAACACATAAAGAACCGCTTGAGAAATAAGTTATCTAATAACAGACTCGAATCATTCATGCTTATGAATATGGAAAGTTCTATTAAACAAAATTAATAATGACGAAGTTATAAACACATTAGCTGAATAGAGCGACTCATGGAGGCGGTCTCTTTAATATTGCATTTTTATTTCTAATTTACTTTTATTTTCTTTACATATTTTTGGTTATATTATATTTAGGATTTTGATTAGGTTTTTTTTCAAATGAGTTTTCTGTTATGTTTGTGACCTGAACTATACCCTGGTTCCGAAATAGTGTGGAGTGATTCATACATAATATCACACCACCATCACAATTGAACGGTCTGCCTATTTGCAATGGATCACAGAATTTCTTAGTGTGCAAATTTGTGTACACTCTATAGAAATGGTGGGCAGAACTCATTAGTAACCGGGTCTACCGCTCTCATTGGCGAGTTTTAGGCGGTTCTAAGTTAAATTAAGTTTCATTGGTCAAAGGTAAAGACGCCGGATTTCAGTGGATATATTGACGCATGCGCTGTTTCATGCATGTAAGTTTTGGCGCGACAGTGGCGCTTCATTGTGTCTTATGTACGGTTGATTCGCGTTATAAATTTATTATAATATTGTGTTATACGCGAGTGTTTAGTATTTTTATGCGATGGAAGCGACGAATGCGAGTAGTAGTGGTTCTAAAACCAATAACTAACCAATCGTAAGCGACCGAATTTGACAGGAGCAGAACTGGAAATGATGAAAAATGTACACGAAGGAATATTGGAACGGTATTCTGGAATCACTAAAACTGAGGCAGTTTTAGTGATTATGCATATATGCGCTTCGTTGACAAAAGTCTGTGTGAATAGTGTGTTTTGTGCAATTATAGATGAGGAACCCATTGCAAAAAAAATGATACGCCTATGGAATTTTGTTCCCTTCGCCCCTCATCAACCTGAGCCGTCCATATGCTGGTGATGAATCACTTCACACTATTTCGGCACCAGGGTATAAAGTAAATTTTAGACTATTGTACATTTTTTACAAATGTTTTACCAAAGAACTATAGTGAACTAGCTGTTGATTATTTGGTTTGTGATATTTTCATCATTTTTTGGTTACATGTTTGAGTTTGTAGTTTTTTAGGAAAGTTTATTTTGTTGCAATATAATAATACTCTGTTTTATTCTATAATACTCAGATATATTTTTTATTTTTGAAGAAATATTTTTTTATATGTTGACTTTTTATATTTATACCTATTTGATAAAAAATCCGGATAAAAAATCCTCTGTCCTCTATTATATTCAAAGTATATTGAGCCAAAAACTTTTTTGCTATTATGGCAAAACGGGGACGATCCGGTACTGATTTTCCCGGCCCGGTTTACCCTACCCCATCCGCCCCTGACTGCAAACCCAAATACTTCCACTGGTAACTTGGATATTTTGCAAAGCTTTGGAAGTTAGCAAAAAATAGCTGATACAGTCTGTATAAAATGTATACGACATTCACTGACCGTCAAAACGGCCAAGGTCAACGCTAGGCATGAGCGTAGGCATTTTTTTAGTGGGTCACTTAGTGGGATATTGAATGCAAGTTTCCATGCCACTCATGAAGTATTGCTTTCGGCACGTTCTCATTTTTTAGTGGTTCGCCAGTAGCCATATTTCCCACAAAAAACAACAATAAGTATGCATGAAACAGCTAAATAGGCGTCACAACTTGAAAACGGAAAAATAAAATAAATATTTTTTCCAAAATAAAGCAAAAAATTCTCAACGAAAAATAAAAACAATGAAAATCATCAAATTAATAATAAATTAATAAACAACCGCAATACCTTAAAACGAGTAATTAATATCACTATGTTCAGTGTCATCATGTGACTGCCACGTATAACAATTGAAAACATTTTGATATTTTCAGTTCTGTATCACTATTTCTACCACTCGTCAGTATTTTCACTTTATTATCGCTATAAGTCACCACTGTCACTACACTATTGTTAACAACACTTTCCTAAATTTCCTAAATGTCATAAACGAGCTGAGCGGCGTTGCCTCTTTCAACTTAAGATAAATGTTCACGGAATTTTCATGGTAAAGTAGACTAAAATATTTTCAAAGTAAATGTAAAAATGGCTAACATCTTGGCCTATACCATATTATTGTATGGACAAAAATTATTTTACGTCAATCATAAATAATATATACAACTTTTATATAGTACCTATTGTGGAATTTGACATTTCGATTGAATATTGATAAATTTATGGCGGTTTGTGAACGTCGTATACATTTTATATGCACTGTAGTAATCAATACCTTCTAATCAATACCTTCTAAAGCACTAAGCCCATAGTTCTTTAATGTGACGTCATAATTCATCCTTTAGTGGAGGAGTACTACTCCACTCCTCAACCCACTGATGCATTAATAATTATTATTTTTCAATTGTTTTATGACAACACTGAGACATTTGCAACAATTTAGTTGTTCAATTTAAGTGTTACGTAAAATGCGTAATATATTGGTACTTTTATTTTCTGCTCTGATATTTACCAAGTTATAATTGATACCTAATTTATTGTTTATTACATATTTTAACAATACTAAAAAAAAGGAAAAATCATATAAACGGATAAACTGGAGGTAAACTCGATGGTAAACTAATCAAAATTATTTTAACCATGAAACAGTTAAGGGTATCCTGTTTATACGGGGCTACAATTCGTGAATTCAATATCTATATATGCAACCCATTCGCTTTTTTTTGTCTTGAGGAAAAATAAATTTCAAAAAAATACTCGTGGAGTATGAGGTGCAAATTTACGTATTGAGTTGACACAAATTTAGATAAAATAATCGAATAAAATTTAGATAAAATAATAATCAAAAAATTGTTACGTATAATTTTCTTTGCTACTTTTACCTATCGGTATTTTTTTTTCCGCAGTAGTTTTTTAATAATGTATATGATGTAACCCTAAAAATAAATATAATAATCAATATTTAGCGTGATGAATATATCCATTAAAAGATTTACAAGGTTTTGTTCAATTATATAGTGTAAAGTTAAATTAATTTTTTTTAACACATCCAGGAAACTGTCCTCAAATTTTTTAACAATCTTCTTAAAGATAACAGAATGCATTTAAAACTATATCAACTACATCTTGTCTAGAGTACTTAAAACCACCTTTATGTAAATTATGAATTAGGTTGTTTAGTAAATTATTAATTGTTCGCCATATACAGTTTTTTAAGGCAGTATCAAAGCAATAAGCTAAATGTTTCAGGATGGGGTAAAATAATAGGTCCTTAATCTCTTAAATATTTATAGCATTGTCATAATTTTCGTTGATTATCTATCTTTGTTTTGAAGAAATAAACAAAATCAACTGTATGAATTTGTATGAACCAATTTGTATGAATTTGGTAATATGTATTTAATTTGTATAAATTAGGTAATGCATATGTGATTTTCTGGATTATTGTTGTGATTTCTTGGTCACTACTATCGTCAATTGTGGCCGTATCTTTATTTATTGGCTCTTTAACAATGTTGTCATTACGTCTTGTGCCAAGAAGTTGTCTTACTTGGTCCATACTATCGTATGAAAATGGTATCTTTAATTTAGGTGACAAATTATCAAGAGAAACATATTTCCTCGCCATAGAAATATGTAACTAGATATCTTAGTAACTAGATATTTACCAATAATAATAGCCCACGATATACAAGGACCAGCTGTATATTCAATTTTATGCATAGTTATATTATAGTCATTATTAATTGAAAACCATTTTTTTGGTGAATTAATGGTTTTAAAAATATTTTGAAATTCGTCTAAATTGTGAAATAGACCTCTTACTTGGTTCAATCACTTGTAACACATCATAGTTCATCGAGCTCTTTCAATTTTTGATATTTGTAGGCGGGGCCTTTGCAAATCAATTTCGATAATCCTACCTGTTATAGAATCTTGTTCAGATATTTTCCTAATTACCTAAAATTTGTTAGTGTTCAGTCAATCACGCAGTTGTATCCGCAATCAATTTCTTTAGCAGTCGCGCCGTTGATTATCACGGAAACTTTCGGATTCCGGTAACGTCCCTCATTGAACCCTTCGCTTTGTTTTTGTTTCAGGCCCGAGCTACCCTGACTGAACGTGGATGTCAATTGTTACGGAAGGACGGCCTCCTAGACGAGCATCAATTCCGAAAGGCGAGGGAAACGCATGATTCTATGGCAGATAGCATAAAGAAGCTGGAAAGTACGGTGGAGAGTTTACAAACACGCCTCGCCCGGCTTCTTGCCGAATTCACAGCCAGCCAGGCGAAATTGAAGCAGCGGCTGACGAGAGTTGAAAGCAGGTAAAAACCCAAATTGTTACTGTAAAATTCAATGGCTGTGGAGCGAACTCTCTCGTATGTCAATCTCAATATACGTGCGCAGATTCATGAGATGAATTTAGACTACTACACGATTCAAATGTACGGAACTTTATCCGCGATTAACACAAAAACGAAAAAATTTAAACGTTAAAATGATCTAACCAACGTTATGTCTCAAATATACCCTAGAGATTCTAGAATTTTAGTCCGATGCTAAATTTTAAAATTTCGCGCGCTTTGTATAGTGCGCGATCAATTTGCCTCCGTACTTTCTGATGCAATCTGGTGCATTCTGATGCATGTTTTAAGCATATTTAAAATAAATAATATCAACTGTTTTATACTTCCAAAGAAACGCCAAAGCGTGTGTTTTAAAATTTTAAAAGAATCATATTGGTAGCTCAACTAGGCATGGAGATATTGGAGTGAATATAAAAGAACGCGCCACAATTTTACACAATTACACCAACAATTTTGCCGTCACTATGTTGTGGTGTCATGGCTAAATTTATCGGTAGGCTACAATTTATCACACTAGGTAGCTCTTTACATCTGAAACATAATTCCAAGCTCCCAATCGCCCATATGTCATGCAGTATAGTGAATAAATCTAGAATTAGCAATTGCCATAAATATATTTACAAAGCATATTATATTCCAGACCAGAACGAGAAAAGGATTGGGCTCTTGAAACGCTTTCAGTGCCTACTACAGGACGTAGAAGACTACACTCGTTTGACGCAAGAAGAGAAACTACAGACTCCGGTTCTAGGCATAAAACCATGTAGAAACCACACTACAGACCAAATTAAAAACTTAAATAAGTATTACATTTATTTTGGTATTAAGGTTTGCTTTAATATCAATCGTACGATATGCATTGTGTTAAGACTGTGTAAGATGGTGCCACATTTTATTAGCTGTTTTATATATTTTTATACTGCCAGTCAATAAAATATTTTTGAGCGTCGACCAAAAAATTATATTCGAATTGATGAGGATAATTATTTTCAATCAAACTATTATTACTGATTGTTGATGCTGCTAGTTATGTGTTCCATTAAATTATGTATCACTTTTTGCCATTGAGGGAGAGTAGTTCACACTTCGAGGAACTTTATACTCGCCAAGCACAGTATAAAACAGAGTAAGGCTTTGATTTATTCAAAATTTAGCGAACAGAGAATTCGTACGTTAATTCCAAAATTAAACTTCCTACATTTCTTCCAGTTGACTTTCTCAAGGGTATATTTTTAGTTCAGCTCATCGGGGACTGTACATTTCCTCCAATCTCGAGAGGATCGTTATTCCTGTCTATCGTTATTCACTGTGAATGCTAAGGTTAACATTTTTATTTCCTTTGGCAGAATTCAAAGCGTTCAGTTCATGATCCGGTTGTACATATTTATGAATTTCTTTGTGTTAGTGCTGGCTTTTTTTTGGTGTTAGTGCTGACTTGATAAAATGGTCTAAGACACTTCTTTGATAGGATCAATGTGCATTATTATCTGAGGATAAAAAGGATAAAAGGAGCTAGGATAAAAAACTAAAACTAAACACAAGTGGTGATTATGAAGTACCAGTAAGACCGTTTTCACCTTGTACGATACGATATCGTCACCGTCAGGATACACGATGACACGATATCGGGGCACGCAAAATGTATGAAAAGATATGGCTCGTTTTCACACTGTCCGGTAACGCCAACGACATTGTTCACGGTACACACGGTACGTAGCAGTAAAGTATGTACAATTGTGAAAAAGTGTTTTGCACTATACAAATATGGCATTTAAATACGATATTAGATGTTTGACCAGGTTCATTTTGTAATATTCTCATATGTCGGATGTCGTTACTGTCCGACGACAACGATATCGTATCGTGCAATGTGAAAACGTTACCCAAATTGTGCGTAAGTCTACCCAAATTGTGCGTAAGAAGTTACGATTATCTTCTATACAATAAATAACTCTTTTAAATATGGAATATTTTCAAAACAGCTAAAATAGCATTAAAAACAGCATCCAGAATAGCATGAATAACTCCTCAATCATGCACTTAAAAAAATCATAATCTCTTTATAATAATGAGATATTATATGTATGTTTCTAGACCTCTCCAAGGTATATAATTGCCTCAATTGCATATGATTGCCCCAACAAAACTTGCGAGTAGCCTTAGAGTGGCTTAAATCTTATTTATCTCGAATACCACAAATAATAAAGACTGAAACAGCTAAAATAGCAAATAGCTAAAATAGCAAATAACAGTAGCATTGTGAATGGATGAGCCATTTTTTATTTCATCCAAAGCCCTTTCAACCACGGTTTATGTGTATTTAAGTATTTTGTTTTAACATAACCCATCTCTCTTATGACTCGCCGTTATTCTGATAACAAAAGAAATTATTAGAATTTTTTTTTTTTAAATAAATATTGTAAACATCATCGCATTATCATTGTGTGTGATTGATATTTCTATCTTGGCCTCTTTTCCGTCTGGAAAACTTTTGCCGGTTTTACTTGTTGTTAATTTTGTCTTGCTCTAGGCTTTCCGGTGTTATGTATTTTTGTCTTAGACCTATGATATTTTTGGATTTGACGGGATGTTGCAGGTGATTAGTTAATTAGTATTACAAAATTTAAAGCTTGGATAAGCGTTGGTACAATCTACTTAATCTATGTTAGTTGGTTTTTGGGTCTTTTTGCGTGCATTCTTTTATTGTTATATTTTATTATTTTCCTGTCTATGCCTCTTTTGTTTAGCTGTTTTGTTATTTTAATCTCATGCTTTATTTTTTCATGCTTTTTTAATTTTTTAGGATTTTTTCTGTTTTATTGGTTTTTTTCATACCATTCTGTTAGTGTTTTGGGGTTGGATGCGTATGTATGGGGGTTTTAAGGGGTATATACGTAGTTTAAGGATGGGTATTTTGGAGGGTTTCTGAATTTGGGTATCATTGCCTCTCTGATTGTGATGTTTGAGTGTGCTGTAAGTCTGTTTATGAATGGTGGTATGATGCGTGTTTCTATGTATGTGTCTAATGTGTGTGTGCCTGTATTTTGGTGTAGTGTGGTTATTCTTGTGTGTGTGGTGATTCGGTATTTGTGTATCGGAGAGCTTTGTTCTGGATGATTTGTAAATCTTTCTTTTGTTGTTCTGTAATCCAAGGATACCAGACTGGGGACGCATATGTCAAAACTGGTCTGATATGTGCGTTATATAGTATAATAGCTGTTTTTGTGTCCGTGTGCAGCATTGTACTTCCTATTTGGTATAATCTAAATTTGGCTTTTGCTAGTAATGGTACCAATTTTTAAACAGTTGTCCTAGTAGATGGTAACATAACATCAACTGGGCCATTATGTAAATTAAGTGTACCAGTAGATGATATATAATTATTTTAGGTTGGAAATGAATTTATCGCTCAAATCGTTATTTTAAATTTACAAATATATTATAGTACTTTAATGTAGCAGCAAATACTACTCCTACATTTATATAATATAATATTATAATTATTTAGTCTTACCTTTTCCTTAGCACCTTAGCAAACGGGTTAAGGATAACACGCATATCACGAAAAATGGCAGTAACGTATCTTTGGCTTCACTGTAGGTAAAGTAGATATTGTCAAAATGACTTCAACTGTACACGAAAGATTCACCAAAACATGGAAGATGTCGCCACAATCAAGATTACAGTGATAGATACATTCACTACCTTAATATAAAGATTTATACTCAATTCGATTATGCATTGGGACACTATCATATACTCGTATCGCTACCTTATATATATATATATATATATATATATATATATATATATATATATATATATATATATATATATATATATATATATATATATATATATATATATATATATATATATATATATATATATATATATATATATATATATATATATATATATATATATATATATATATATATATATATATATATATATATATATATATATATATATATATATATATATATATATATATATATATATATATATATATATATATATATATATATATATATATATATATATATATATATATATGTGTATATATATATATATATATATATATATATATATATATATATATATATATATATATATATACATACATATATATATATATATATATATATATATATATATATATATATATATATATATATATATATATATACAGGGTATTTACTAATGAATGGGCCACACTTTAGAAATAGCCCCCTTGAACTAAATTAAGGTGATTTAAGTCAACTTAGGACAATTTTGCTTTTTTATTTTGTTAATTTTAAATGTAAAAGTATCATTCATGTTTTCCATTTTTCTGTTGGTTTCATATTGTTTACGTTATTAGTTGTTATATGAATCACATTTCTAACGGTAATAACTTTTTTAATCAATAATTTATTATTATATTTTATGTACCTATTATTTTTCAAAAAGATAATCATGTACCTACTTTAAAAGTAATTTCCTCTAAAATGGTGGATTTTAGCGACATGTAACATGCCTTTTTTAAAGCAAATCGAAGGCTATTTTAAAATAACCAGTAGTTTTTCAAAAATATCGTTCACTAAAAGAGTCTCACGGAAACAATATGATGGCAAGGGCACTCAGAACGCCCTGCACATTTATTGCAATAGAACAAGCAGATATTCGTATTTATAAGACATAAGAACCTGATGTTTCAAAATTACAGCAGAATTATTTTAATAATAAATAAATTATCGTAAAAAATAAACAAAAGTAATGGATATATTCTGGGGACTAACTTCTTAAGCAAGCAAAATTATAAAATTATACTAAGGTAAGTTGACTTAAATCACATTATATTCGTCCGAAGAAGCTATTTTCCTTAAGTATGCCTCATTCTTTAGGAAATATATTGTATATGTATATATATATATATATATATATATATATATATATATATATATATATATATATATATATATATATATATATATATATATATATCCACTATAAAATTTTACTTATGTGGCGTCAGATATTCAGGAAGTTATGTAGAAATCAAATATTCATTTCAAAAATTATTTTCACTGCTGATAAAGCGGATGTGAAAAAAACATATCGAAAAGTGGCATTTATTAAGTACATTCGATGTGCCAAGTCTCAAAACTATCTTCAAAAGTAAAGTTGTAGTGTTTACCAGAAGACTGTTACCCCGGTATGTTTTCGTATTTTGGTATTTTCGCTTGATTCAAGCTTGTCGAATGTTTAGCTTCCTCTGAAGTTGCACAAGGCAATGATCTGTGTCTTATATATTACACAATTTCCGACTCGTAGTTAGTGTTGTCTGAACAGTCCTTCCAAAGTGTGGCTGGAGGTAAATTATCAGTAGCAACCGCTAAGAGTAGTAGCAACTGATGATGATAATCGGCAAATATATCTCTCTTCTTTTGGTACCGTGCGTCGCTGTGGACTGCGCTCCTCTAATATACCCTCATGTTTTATTCATGCCAACATATCTACTAGCTTTTCCCAATATATTACAGATATTTACATTTTATTGCATTTTAGAGCTCAATACTTTTCAACGAATCTGAATTCAGATATTGACCATATGAAACATAACACTTATTTTCACACTGTTTATTCTGATGCATTTATGTATGTGCATGGATAAACCAATAACTGAAATGGTTTTCTCTTATTTTATCCGTGAATTTAGAAAATTTGTATGCGAGTTGAAGCTAGTAATAGATTCATATTGTTATTGATATTTCACTCATTTTGCTTGTCTATTTTATACAACATATCCATGAGTAAGGTAATACAGCCAGCGGTGTGTAATATTTAGTAAAGCCCTTATTTGTGAAAGGCTTAAGCTGTATACCTAAGTGGGCTTTAATTTATATGTGCAATGTTTTAAAAAAATGTGTCAAGAATGATAAATTTTCATTTGAATTATTTACTTTTTCGCCGAGCGGCAGAAAATTTTATTTTCAACCGCATAAGTAATAATGACATTACTGACTTTTTAAAATCATGGAAATGTTACATTACTGTCTTCTACTTCCCGTCCCGACTTCCCTGCTCGATTTTCCGTCCTGACTTCCCTGCTCGATTTTACTGCCGCATACAAGTATTAATCGCTGAATTTAATTTATGTAATGTAAAACTAATGGATATTATAATGAAAGTGAAACAAGAATCTAGGTAGGTATCTATTTATTAAAAACTAATTCCTATTTATTTAAAGCAAACAAAATTAAACCATTTTTATTTGTAATACCGACAGTTATTCGTTAAAATTAATAACGAAATTGGTATTATTATAAGCATTGATCGAAATTTTAAGCCCTTCTTGATACTGCTGGGAATTTTTTATATCCTGCGAACGTACTTGATTTGATGTGACATCAATAGTCGTAGGTATATTAGCAGATTTAGACAACGATAACAAATTGGCTGTCTTGATTTTACTGACTAGTGATTACTCGACTACTTTTCTCGGAAAATATGCTATTGAATGATACCCTAAAACTTCATTGCATAGCTTGCCATGTCTCCACTGCACAAAGAATCTTTCGTTTTGAACAGATTTACGCAAATCGATATATTTTTTAACAATTTTCACCCAATGCGGCTCTGTAATCATAAAAGTTCTACTTCTATAAGTTTTCGTATCCGGAATTTCTATTACAAATTTTTCTTCCAGAATATCAATGTCAATGATCTTCGTTTTCAGGAGTTCGTCACTTCTACATTCACCAGAAACTGCAATAATAAGTGCAACCGAAAATCATTAACCTCCAAAATATTACCAATATTTTTACCAATCAAAAACATGTTATATGTTATTTTGCACGTAAAAAGTAAAACAAAATTCTGCTAAGCCAAAAAATCATCGATATTTGAAAATACACTCGATTTCTTCGATTTAAAACCTATATTTTATCGCTTCAAAAACATCGTTTTTATATTTCGAAATGTCCTTTTTGTCCTTAAGTTCTATCATGGTCCTTAGCATGCTGTAGATAGCCCAGAGTGTGAATGTTTTTTTTTCTTTTTAGATCTCGCCAAAGTACGCCAACGAAGTAATTTCTAATCCAAAATGTGTGGTATTTTTACGATGGCATCAGGAGCGATAAACTTGGAATGCTTTTTCGTACCACGCTTTGCTTTTTATCGGCAGCAAACTTTCTTCCACTTCATGGGCTGCCTCCTGCAGCTCCGATGGTATACCACATGCTTCACTATCGGAAGATTCGGCATTCATTTTAATATACGTGTCCGAAACTCAAAACCGTGCAGAAAATTATACAATGACAGAAAATTGTGAAATGATTGTTTGTTGATTTTGTTTTATGCCATAGCAACAACATAGCAACCATCAAAATTCTACCTACTAAGTAAAAATTGAGGCCACAACGGAATGCATTCTTCGTGTTCATAATAATAATTTTATTATAATCAAGCACATTTTAAGTGTTATTCAGAAATTCATGGTTGAAAATAAAATAGTAAGTATATAATAAAATAGTAATAGTACTCGATGGGAATTTTACAGAATGTTTCGAGATTTTACTTCGAGAACATTAAAAATAAGGGTAAATTGTTCTTAGTAAATTTATTGTCAAAAATGGGGTTTAATTATTTGTACCTTATTCAAGATGGCGGCTCGACTGATCCCCCCCTCCCCGCAAGGTCGAAAACTTATTTTTCAAGATCCAGACCTAAACCATACATTTAAAAATTGTCGCTACTCCACATATTTTGCATGGCAAAACTCCCTACATACTGGACTATGTTTTTGAAAAGAATATTTTTCCATTTTCGTTATTATGATAAGCTAACTTTGTAGATCCATTTAATTGATTTAATTTATTATGTTGTGTACACTATTAGGTACTCCCAGTACACTCTCAGTACTTCCTCCCTTACTTTATGCGAAGCTATGTGTAGAAATTCATGTTGGGTCTAGGCAGGCAAAAAGGGACGAAAAACAAAACGAAAACCAGGACCTCTCAATAATTCCTCCCTATGTGAAAACGGTAGTTAATTTCCACGTAAGCATAATTTATCATTCTTGAAACCATCAACGTATTAACTGTTGTTATACATGATTTGTTAATTTTAATATTGGTTAACCTTCTCAGGGTAATATTTCCCAAAAAAAACTGTATACATACACCAAGAAAATGATAGCTTTATAGTTCGGGATCTTTGGCAAAAAAAAAGGTAAGACTCAAAAATGTTTAGCACAATTAGGATGTATTGGTAGTATTGTTAATATAACATGATAAACTCAGTCTTACCTTAAAATTACCAAAGCTATATCTAGCCTATAGATAGAATATTTATTAGAGAATATTATAATAAACACATTTTGAGGTAAAATATGTGTTAAAATCTGTGAAAAGGTGCTTGCCACGAAACATTTGCAAACATGGCCATAACATTATTTAATAATAATATGCTTTGTAAGTTTGGCTTTACTCTTACAATTTTATATAAATTCAGTACCACCGCACTACTTTAAGATATACATACATTTTCCAAACAATTGTTTTTCTTAAGAGACATTGATGGATATTTTCTATGTTCATCAATTATGTAGCTAGGCCTACATTAATTTCCATATTTAAAACCATTTAGAAGTAGGCAAAAACTCTATTACTATTTCACAGATTGTGTAGGTAATTATTATATAATATTATAAGTATATTTATTATAATATTTATACATTGCAGCCCTCCAGAAACTAGCATTAGCTCAGTTTAACAATTAAATTAACTAACCTCAAATTACTGTTACACCTTACATACTTTACATAGATTATTTAAACTGAGTTGAAAGACTTGTAGAGGAAGGTTGCAACCAATTATTTAACTGTTATTATAGACATATCTATTTTCATAAATGTTCACAATTACTATTTTATATAAATAGCTTCATTAATTTAGGAGTAGGTACCTAAGGAACTAATTAAGATACCGGGCAATCCAAATAGAAAGGAAGCTGATATTTTGAATGGCACCTATGTAATATTAGTAATAGCAAACGTATAGCCTAAGAGCCAGATCCGAAAAATTTCTCTAAATCTACCTCAGGTGCGATGTCAAAGACGTCGTATTTACCTGGTAACAAAATGAATTTACTAAAGCTGAAAATTTGTATGCCTTCTATAATATATATCAATAAACGTTATGTAGTTCAGTCACTTGTATATCAGAACAGAGCTAGTCAGTCAATCCGAATAGAATAGAATTTTAAAATATCATATAAAATGATTTTGACACTGACAGCGCTGGTCCGCTGGTCGAATGTGTGATGGTTGCGAGTTGTGATCAAAATTTGCTTCATTTGCCGTGGGAAATACTTTTCTAACTTGTATTCCGGGCCCCGATGCCACACTCGGTCGAATGCGTGGACCACATCTAGGAATATCGTTGCGAAGATCTTATTTTTCGTTGTCATTTTTCTTCTAGTGCTCTCTCAATTACATCGGTAATTCGATGCACTTGATCCGTGGTTGAACACTCATTACGGAATCCAAACTGGTGGGACAGAATAAGCTGTTTTTCTTCAATGTTTGAGTCTTTGCAAAAGGAGCTTTTCTAACAGCTTGGATATTATCAGTAATAAGGAAATTGGTTGGTATGATGTTCTATTAGGTTTTTCTATGAGGTTCTATTAGGTATTCAGGAGGTTTGCCAGGTTTGGGAATTATTATTACTTCAGCAATCTTTCACTGTTTTGGCACGTATCGGAGTCGTAGTGGCTACATGTTAAATACCATTAAAATGATATATATTATTATCATTATATCACCTAATATAATACCGATTAAAATATAAATTATTAATAAAACCACGAATTATAACCTCAAATTAAGTTTTCCAAGGGCTAACATAATAATAGAAGTCTCGGGAATAGACCGCGCTACAACGCAGGCGGCGCGCAAACAATTGACCATATTAGTTAGGTTATGATCTCAAATTGGCGGGGGTTCCTAGTTTAAAAATTAATGTATTAATGTCTTATGGGGACTCCAGTTCAGGGCGTTGTAGACGTAATATAGAAAGTCTCTTAGTGAAAAAAGTTGAATAAATACATTGTTTGATATTTTATTTGACTGAGAGAGTGTTAAAATTATGATTAAACATTATCAAAATAAAAATATTACCAAATAAAAATATTACCAATTTTAGAAGGCGATGTTTGTATGAAAAACGTATGTTGTTGCTTGATCCAATGGTTCAGAGAGGAAGGGGTTTGACATATGGTCTTTGAGAGGTAGGTACCACAGTATCTGTGTAGATGTAAGGTTTTGAATAAACTTATTTAATATTTAATAAGAGTTTCTTACATAATAAATTATAATTTCATTGTGTTAATTTAAAAACCGGCAATATTTGTGGCAACATCGCTGAATTTGTATTATATTTGAGTCCTAGTCATTTTATTTTGATTTACCTATTTCACGTTTGGCAGTTTTCATCACAGACTTATGTTTTTTCTGATTGCAAATAATTGATTTTGAGTGTTGGTTAGAAAATGGGTGAAAATGGAGTACCTACCTAATCAAACTCGGAACCATAAGCGATTTTTTCCTAGAGGCCAGAATATGTAGTTTGTTAACTTAAAATCTTTTCAATTTGATGACTAATTAAATTTATTAAAAGTACTTATTATTCTACTTATTAATTAAGTAATTTATTTTGCGGTATCTGCTGATGTATCTTGTTCTTGGTTGCCCCGACCTGAACAGAGTATGCATATGATAGGAATAAGTGCAGAACATCTATTCGATCGAAAGGTATAAAGCACAATACCATTGTTTTTCCAAGGCTTTTCCATTAGTATCTTCAAGTTTGCTGTGCGGTATCTGTTTAGTTAGTTATGAAAAACCGGATTAGTACTTACCGGATTATTATTTATGTGGAGAAATCCACATTTGAGCCCATTTTTTCCATTATTCTTTCATAAAAGTGTACATAGTAGGTATATTATTACATCATTAATGTAAAAACTCGATAAACATTGACCAAAATAGTAATAAACAACCCACCGACAATATCATAACATAACCCTTAACCTTACTTTTACAGCTGGCAGCTGGCCTGGCGTTCTTGCGTAAGAAATGTTAAAATTAATACGCGCCGTACGTCCATGGAAAACAGACAATTTAACTTAAAAGCATTTATTTAATTAACTCATAGGTCTAAAAAAATAATTTGGACTTGGATTGTAGAGAAATATGTTTAAAGTTTGACGTATAATAGGTTTAAATACTAAGAAATGCCAAAAACCTGAGAAATTCCCGTCTGAAAATCACACTTTTGAATCTCCCATAAGAAATACATGGCAGTCAAATTTGCTGAAGTGTGTTTAGGAACCCATTTCAAATTTCGCGCTCGGATTTTCATAACCTAACTAATATGGTCAATACTCGTAGGTACATGTTTCATCTGACTGGCAATTTTTTTATGGTATAACAAATGATTATTTTAATGCAAATTTTCGAGCGTAGTAAACAAGTTGCAACTTACTTGTTCTTCATACATCTATTCGAACTGACTGACCAGCTCTGTTCTGATATACAAGTGACTGAACTACATAACCTTTATTAATATATATTATAGAAGGTATATACCAGTTTTCAGCTTTAGTAAATTCATTTTGTTACCCCTGTAAATACATCTTTGACATTGCACCTGAGGTGCCTGTTCTAAGATTCGCTTGACTGACCAGAGTATGTTCGTGTACACTATAACTGTAAACAACTACCGAAAAACCAGCTTTAGTAAATTCAGAGAAATTGTTCGGCTCTGGCTCTCCGTCTAGTAATAGTGTTACGGTATTGTGAGCAGCGATTGTGCATGATATACTGAAGAATCCCTAGATCTAGATCTTCAATTGTTGCTTTAACGACTTCAGTTGTTTCTTTCTGACTCTAAGGACGTCCATACCTAAACTAGCTGCCGTAACTATCGGCTGGCCCTTAAATACTATTTTCAAGGTTTTAGAAACTTCTAGAAGCTTCTGGATTATTCCATCCTATCTTAGATTGTATACGGGGTACCTCAAAGAGTTCTACAGGAAGTAGTCGACGTGTCCTTGTGCCGCAACTATTCCAAATAGGACCAAGAGGCTGATCTCGGTTATTTAATTCCTAGAGTGTTGCACTTCGCCCTTGAGGGGTTGTATCTGGCACCCCCAGATGCGATGTTGCCAGATTGTGCATATTTTCCCTATATCTGGGGAATTTTTGGTATGTCATGCACAATGCTGCTGACGATACCGTAACGCTATGTACATACATAGATAGCCAAGCTGTGTTTGAGAGGGAAAAGAAAACTTACCATTTCCGGTTGCATACTTTGCTTCACTTTGATATTAATTGTTCCCGTTCAATTTCCATTTGGAAAATCCAAATTCACTAACTAATTTGGGTGGCCCGGTGAGAAAAAGCCTTATTATAATTGTGATAATGAGACATTTTTTTATGTATATGCTGTTAAATAAGGAGTAGAATAAAATGAGTAACACGAAGTTGGTAATATAATAATCGTTAAGAGTGATTTACGTACTTCTACGTAAAGGATAGAAAAGTCTCATATTCTAGTTAAGGATTAAGAGGATTCGTACATCCGTGAGAGGATAACCTAATTTAACGAACCAAGAAAAATGTAATTTTAAAACCATGTATAAAATATTAAATAAAAGGATTTCAACAATAAACCATATTTTATTTCAAAGTCCTAATTTCATATGGTCTATTAGGAATGAATTTCGTAACAGTTCCATATATATGAGAGTAAAGAATAAAAAGTCTGCAATGTAATGTATAATAAATTAATTTCAATTAACAATTACAAACATTACTACTTTGATATCATACTTTCTTTTAAATATTCAGCTTATATGTACTGTAACATATCTATAAATTTGTTTAAAATCGTGTTATATTTGCAATCCAGTTTCTGTAGCTTCCCACTCTAGTTAATACCCCAGGTGTTGTGGCGCAAGGTTTGTCAGACCAAGATACAATGCCATATTGGACACCATCAACTGTGAGGGCTCCCCCTGAATCACCCTATAAAGAAAGCCTGTTAAATATATTTAAAATACGTTAATACGCAATTTTTCAAAACTGGAATATTCATTGGACCCAATTTTCTTTAGTAACATAGGTGGTTTTATAAAGTGGAATTAAAAAAATCATCTGGCAACCCTGATCACATGTTCACGATTTGTTGTGCTGAGTTATGGACATAACGCGACACTAGATAATGGCCGTTGTTTATTTAAATCTATTCTAACTACTACTACCTACTTATAAAATATGAAAAAGAGACAATTTCAGGATATCTGCTATCATTACATACAGAGTATGTCATATAATATGCTCTGTGGGCATACCTTTTATTTCTTTATAAAAATAATTTCCATAACAATAAATGTTTTTCTTTTGAATATCTTACCGTGCATTGTCCCTTTCCTCCTCCTCCAGCGCATATATGTGAAATCGTCGAATAATTACTAGAGAAATACTGAAAACAAACGTCATCAGGGAATATAGCGATATCCACTTTTTGTAAAAATGTTGCTACAGTACCATTTACGTAAGGGTAGCCCCATCCAACTAGTAGTCCGTCTTTTAATACCGGCGGAATTGCATGTTCCTC
>CAXKVY010003012.1:7500-13956 GCA_964058915.1 Tetropium fuscum | reverse complement strand
TTTCACCGTTTCGTAATTGAGTGATACCTGTTTAAATATGGGGGAATTCACACAGGGATATAGGAACAATGCGTGATATTTCAAATAATTTCTCGTATAGCGAATAAACGGCATTTAGGATATTCATTAAAAACTAGTATAATATAGAGTGATTCATAAGTATTTACTCGTGGTAATTCGCAAAAACTTAAAAACTTAACTACCGGATAGTTTTTGAAATATAGCTTGCAGAACATTGAAAATCTCGTGGCTTTTGCCATGACTACGAAGCGATAAGGCAGCACTTTCTACGGACGCTGTTGTGGTTCGGATTGACTTTTTTTCAGGCACAGTTTTAATATTGCTATTATTAAGTCAAAAGCTTCATTCTTCAGTACTTTTAATGTATTTTTTTTGGGGACACACCTATTATGTGAGAAATATTTGTTACATTTGTCACATATCATATTATCTACTGAGTTTATCACATAGAATGCGTACGCCAAAACCAGTATGGTTTTCTTGTAGTTATTCGTTTACCCCGGTCCTCTTGCCACAGCTTTTATTTTTTTTTAACACTTTTTAACACTTTTTTCTTCGCGAACTTCCCTTTATAGCGTATTATTTCAGACATTCTTAAATATTCTTTCTTATAGCCCGAACACTTATAGACGTATAATTTGTTTTCTCAATGTGACCACAGCTGTCGGCAATGTAGCCAACTTGTTAAAATAAGCGGCCTTGCCAAGATCGCCGAGTCGTAGAAAATACTGTCCCAGTACAGTGTACATTCAGAACCGAGCATTTTAATCCTGCTTTACGGCAACCACAAGCAGGTCCACAACCGTTCTGGCATCTACACGAGATGCTCTTAAGTAAATCCTCTGGAGCTGGTTCCCTTGGGATCCGTATTGCGTCCAGTCCTGTGGTTGTTCTTCACTATCCATTCTGGAGATTTCTGAACTCAAGCTCTGTACTTGACAATAAGTACGGAATGAATGATGATGGCACGCATCGGATGTTGGTGGCAGCGCCCCGAGATTGAATTAATTTTTGGAGACGGCTAGTACAACGTTCGTATACCACAGAGAATCTTACGATGTTCGCTTCCAGCACCATACTGCCCCAACATAAATAGTTCGCCAGCGGCAACGTTAATTCTGCATTAAGGTCGTCAAATATCTGAATCTGTTAATGTTGGGTTTTTTAATAAAATTTTGAGGAATCGAATCCTGCCTTGATTGAACAACGCCGTTGTGGTGTCACATCCACTGAAGGCATGCACAAATACTTTTCGCAACAGCATCGCTATATTGCAAACTCTGAGACATTATATACATCCCCCTTGTTCCCTCTACCCGGCTCGCGCAAATATATGCTTGCATCATAATAAATAGTTAGTTGAGGCGGATCAAGGGGCACGTTTCTTATACCCCAATCAGGATATTCATGACTACTGATGCAAATAAATAATAAATTTGACGCCTAGTTTAACAATAATAAGGAAATATTGACCGTAAATAATGATAATTAAAAAATGCCCATATCGGAGTATGTAGGGGCGCGTTTCAAAAAATCATATCGTTTATTATACACGACCAAATGTATCACAAATCGTACATTTGCAGACTCAGAACACATACTTTATCAGAAAAAAAAATATTACAGAATTGTATGATATCGTCTTAATTTGCGATGAAATTCTGATTTTGTTGAAAATTGCAAATCAACCACTAACTTTGGCGCGTCGTAGAGTAGAAAATATTAGTCGCAGAGGAAAAATGCGAGCATCAAAATTGTTCGTAATTTTGTCCTCTACATATATGTGCAATTTTCTTTGATATTCCTTGCCACAACGGCAACGGCGCTATTTGCCGCAAAGGGTTACGACGCAGTTTTCATCTCCCCGCCCCTCGAGCGGCAACCCGCCGAGGTTGCAAACTACTAATGTACATATGTCTACCTATGTCTACCATCCCACCAAATTTCATTTCTTTCTGACATTTTGTGAATAGAACCCCTTTTTTGTACACACAGCTTGGACTATATCATTGCTAAACCTAATATAATTATTGTTTTATTGAATACAAATATATTTTGCGTGTAAAAGTTAGAACTAATATGTTATAAAGGTTAAAAGTGGCAAATTCGTAATAAAGTAGGTAACTTTGTGGCACTGTATCTCAGTCAATTTTGTTAATTATTTTGTCATTATTTTGACGGAAATTACGTCAGCTTTCTTTTGTGTGCACCATGCTTTCTTTTGTGTGTCTACCCTGCCTAGCACCTTTATACCTTTACCTTCATACACTTTATACTTTTTACCTTTGATAGCACTTTGTGGGTTTATCATTTTTAAGGGACAATTGAATATAATATGAAACAATAAAATACCTTGAAAGACTTAGTTCCTTATTCAACAGTGTACTGTGTAATGAAGTGCTAATAATTTCCCCCTAATTGCGTTAATTTCTGAATATTTTATTAGGTATTTAATCCTGCACTTGTATATTTTAATTTTCTCTATTAATATAGGCCTTAAAATTCTATTTCTTTTTCGTTATGTATTAATATTTAATTATATGTTCCATTCGGAACCGGTACCGCGCCGCCGTACATAGTTTCTCCAATACCAGGAACCCTAATCGCCGTCACCCCAAGAAGGCTAGAAAATCGTACAACGCTACGTGCGCTGAACTCCCATGAAGTCACATGTAGAAAGAGAAATAGCGCATCATGAATAACGCGGCACAAATCATATAAAAGCAGCTCCGCCACGGAGGAATATTCAGAACTAACTAACAACAAATAAAAGCCGGCTAAAGTATTTCAAAGAAATAGGTGCCAATGCATTGCGTAATTCACGACGCTCTTCAGGAATATTCAATGAGCATATCTGTCTGGTAGCGCCTACCAGCACCTGAAGAAACCGCCCAGTGAAAGTAGTGAAAAGTATGTGCGAGTGTAGAGTGACGAGGAATGGAACTACGGGTACCACGTTCATTCCAAAATCGACACGACTGAATAGTTCCAACCGACTTTCTGGCCGTGCAATTTGGTTCTATTTCAGTCAGGAAGATTCACGTCTCAGGCCGTGCAACTCATTGTACATCGTGTACATCGGGCGGGGGAAGACTAGCCTTTCCATCATATTGATCCTTCCGGTTCGTGCAATTCGTTTGTACTTCGGCCAGGTAGGTACAGCTGCTTTCTGCACATGCAATTCGTTTGTGCTTCGGGCAGAAGGAATAAGAAGGAACTACTCACTCGTACCACGATAGTTGCACTAAATGAGTACTGCAAGTACTCTTGTTTATCATGCGTTCCCGGACTGACCACTATGTTACTGTAAAGTGTTCTGCTGTAAACTGTATTGCTATTGCTCTTTCCCTACGCACGCTAAATTAATGCCGCTTTTGCTTAACTCGCCGCCACTTTGGGTCCCCGTAGTGATTAGTGCCATTGCAGGTCCTTAAGACCGTATTTTCGTATGCAAACATCCAAATCTCATTCGTAACGCTTCTTATATCGCTTAAGCAGGCTTGACTGTATTCAAACTGAACCCCCTGTATATAGCTAATCTGACCTGTATATAATCTGTATATAAATCTGTTGGACTTAGATTGGAAATAAACCTGTAACCGTTCATCTGTGTATTCTTTAAAATAGGATAATAAAAGGCATATCTGTAGAACACGTGACTCCTGTAATTCCGCCTGTCTCCACTAACAGCTAATCGAGGCCCCTACAGTGCTGCCTGTAGGGAAAAGTGGTCTATCTGCACTGTAAACAGACAATGACGCTGGAGATAAAAACTAGTCAGTGAACCAAGAAGAGAAAGAGAGCATCACAATTGGTTGAATGTTAGATAATAAGTGTAATTTTTCGTGTACTTAATAAGTTTGGTAATATATATTCAAAAAAATGGTAGTTATGTACGAATTAGAATGTTTGCCTTATTAAACAAATAAATAATTATTTTGCTGATTAATCAATTCAGACTACAATATGTTTACGATGTATATAAACTGGCTCCCCCAACATTGCGCATTTTCTTGTATCATTACCCTGTTCACACATCGTTCTAAAATACACCCTTTACAGTTGAATGATACACGTCATTTAAGAGCAACCAGCCTTCTCCTAATCTCGGCACTGCGGTAACACTTACTATTCTAGGCCTATAATATTCAACCGTAACTTTATATTTTAAATTATAATTGGTTAAAGAGCTACCTTAATTATTTCTTGTGAACTGTTATAGAGCCATCTAATGTTTTGTGCTGAATTTTGCTGAATAATCAATCGCATATTGTTGGCAAGTTTGTGGTGGCATCCCCCTTACCGACAATGTAGACTATCAATCTTCCCAGTGTCACTTTTATGAATCTATTTGTTACCCTTTGTGGGATCTTTTATAATTGAACGATTTCCACCGCTCGAATGGTAAATCTTTATAATCAGAAATATTCTTGCATATATGGCGTTTTTAATTATAACATACCAATGAAACGTATCGACTACTGCCACCAACACATCTATAACATCACCAGTTAGCTATGTCAAATATATTGTTTATAATTTTTTAATTAGATGCGTTATACGTATAAATATTTTTTTCCAATTATGACAGTTATTCTGGGTTAGATATAGTTTAAGTTAATCATGTTGACATAAGATTTATAGTTACCTGTTAAGTGGACAAGTACTATTATTGCACATTGTTTGCGATTTTCAACTACAGTTTTAATTATTTGTGAACCGAACGTAATTTATTTATTTATTTATTTATTTAGCAATACACGACCCAACAGAAATTCAAATTACTGGGCAGGAGATATAAGTATGTACATAATATAACATACAATATACAGATACAATATACAGATATATCAATATAATAAATGTGTTTTATCAATAAAAATATAGTACTGTAAATAAACCCAGAACAAAACAAAATTATAATTTATAATTTACGACTAGGGAGTTAAATTTTTTATCGCAGCTACATTGCAGTGGAATATATCAAACTGATCTTGAAGATTATTATAATTTTCATACATCTTATATAGGGGTGAGGATTTTTGAATGTTGGTTCTAGGGGTGGGTAAATAAAATAATGAGTTTTGTCTAGAACCCAGCCTTTGTATCCAAACTTGGTATCCCTGGTAACTTAAAATAGTACCACAGTCTGTTATATTGTTTATTAAATTGTAAAGGAATATTTGCTGTGATATAATTCTTCGAGACTCAAGACTCAACAGCGAGTATCTATTTAAAAGTTCACTTTGAGGAAAGCCAATAGCAGGATAGACACCATCTTCCTTATAAGACAATGTCTTTAAGAAACGTCTCTGAATTCTCTCTAAATTCTGTATGTGAATATTATAATGAGGAGACCAAATAACTGAACAATATTCCAATTTGGATCTAACAAAAGATTGGTATAACAGTTTCAGAGTGTGCATGTTGTTAAAGTCCTGAGAACACCTAATTATAAATCCGAATGTCCTAAAGCTTTGGCTGGTAATTGTGTTTATATTATAATTGAAAGACAGTTTATTATCATAAGTTATACCGAGGTCACGAAATGTTGGTGGGCGGGTAAGGACTGACTCTTCTAAACTGTAATTAAATTCGATAAGGTGAAGTTTCTTAGAAAATGTTAGAGCATTGCACTTACTTATATTTAATTGTAACTTGTTTAAATTACACCATTTACTAATTTTATCAAGGACAGCTTGTAAAACCAAGCAATCCTTTACATCATTTACCTTGTCATACAACTTCATATCGTCAGCCTATAATAGGCAATTTACGCCAATGTCAACTATAATATCATTAATGAAAATATTAAAAAATAACGGCCCTAACACAGAGCCTTGTGGTACACCCGATGTAGATATAAATTCTACAGACTGCTGACCACAGTACTCAATGTAGTGGTGTCTATTGTCGAGATATGATTTAAAAAATAGCAATAAATTTCCTGGAAAACAAAGTGGTACATGCATTTTTTTAAAATTTTGAACGTAAAATGCTGTGATCGAGTATGTCAAATGCCTTAGTGAAATCAGTGTATATAACGTCAACTTGCGAATTAGCACCTATAGCGTCAGATATATTGGCTTATACAAAAAAGATTTGTTGAGGTCGATCTTCCCTTAAAAAAGCCATGTTGGTATTCCGTAATGCGATGTTTTACATAAGAAACCGTTGGTTCATACAACAAAATTTCAAAACATTTTGAGAAATTATTGACAATCGTTATAGGTCTGTAATTTTTAATATTATTTTTATCACCTTTTTTGTATATAGGAATTATTTTCGAACACTTCAATGAATCAGGAAATACATGTGATTTGAGAGCCAAATTAAATAAAAATGTTAGTGGACTTTAGAACACAGTGGCACAGTCGTGTAAAATAAAAGCTGGAATTTTATTAGGGCCCATTGTGTACTTCGGTTTATTTTTTT
>CAXKVY010003012.1:0-2500 GCA_964058915.1 Tetropium fuscum | reverse complement strand
GGTTAGTTGCCTTGAAATTAAGAAAATGTATTGTGTAAGGTAATTTTGAACCCAGACTGGATTTATGGCAAACAGCTAAGAGGGTGGTGTGCAGCTAAGAGCAATTTTCCAAAATTCAATCTTGAGGTGCGTTTGGAAGGTACTGTCGTTCTTTCAAAATATATCTTATCTTCATAGAGATAGTAATATACTAGTCAGAGCATGAATGAACGACGATGAGGGTCGATTCCAAACTCAAGCCGACGTAGAAACACTGCAATACCTAGAATACTCTATTCTCAATATTCATCATCATTAGTCATTATCATTAGTAATGTATTCTTCAGGCAAATAAGAATGGAAATGAGAATAAAATGGTCAAAGTTTTTTAATGAAAAATACGTCTGATCAGGTCTCAGTGTGAGAGGATTTCCATACTTTTACTAAGTAGTAATATAGCATTAATTTCAGATATACCTTTTTTAAAATATACATTTTTTTTAAATTCCTATTTCATTCGTATTTCTAAGTTTTTAAAATAACCCGTTAAGGTTACCTATTTCTGAATATCAGAGAGATACTTTGATACTGAAATGCATGGCATATGTTGGTAGGCATGACCTGCACAGGCAGGTCATAAATCAGGTGATAATATTCGTGCCCATATTATATACGATACCTCTAAATACGTATCTATATTCGAACCAAATTGCGGCAGCGCTATCTGGTATCGGTAAATCATAGTATGGGCGTCTTGAAACTTTGCCAACTTCCATTGTCCGGAACGAACCCTGTAATTGACTTATTGGCCGGAAGTGAAGTGACAGCGATCGATAAGAAGCGTACTCTTTCAAATGCCATCTTCGAGAAGTTCATTTTAAAACATTACTGGTGCTAAATTGTTTTATAATGAACTTTTCTGGGAGATTATTGCTTCAGATATCTGCGAGATTTTTAACTCCGTCAAATGTTGTTTTTGATGGCGTGATTAATTATATTATTTAAGGAAAGAAATTTTCCTTACAGTGTGCTGAATTATTTTTAATACAATTAAGTACATCCTTTATAAAATTAAATGGCTTGAAATTATATAAATGACACTAATCTTTTTCTGCGTAAACTGCGTATTAATATTTTCATAAAAAATTAATGAGATTAATAATAAGCGTCGGTTTCTTCACCTTCCGTTAAATTAATTTACTTGATAAGTAACTTCTATGAAAATAAATATTTCAACATTATTTGTATCCAAGATATTCTATAATTAAATTTAATAATCCAGTAATTACGTCGGAAAAACGGGTTAGAAATGCAAATAATCAGGGAAGGTTAAATTTTGTATATGAAGTGAGGGGGGGGGGGGCTAGAAAAGCTTAACTTCAAATTGCCGACTAAGATCTCCTATGTGTGTTTTCCGCCATCTTGAAAAAAGGCTGAAATTCAGTTTTTTTTCAATAACTCGGTTTTCCGTTGAGATACGATAATTTTGAATCAATACTTTTTTGTTGCTTTTTTCACGCATTTTTTACCTATTGTCCATGGTTATTGAGATATCAATCGAAAAAGTCAAAAAATTTGGTAGTGAAATTTGTTTTTTGGTATTTTCTCTTTTCTCGTGATAGATATCGAAAAATATCTATTATGGAATTTCTGCTTATTCAGACCTGCAATCGTTTTTTATTTTTTTTTTCGACCTCTAACGCGCCGCAAAGTTGACCGCAGCGCCGCCCGACGCAAATTGATAATTTTGCCGGAGTATCTCTCTCTACAACCGAATAACACGTCGACCCTCGCGGATTTATCGAGACAATTGTGACATTGAGAAATTGGACATGTGGCTCACAGGTCATAATCCTTTTCCTGAAAATAAAGAATTGATGTCTATCGGCACCGGAGTTCTTGCAAACCAGAACATAAATTGTCATCGTGCATACGAATTTGATCGCGACATGATTACTAAAATCATAGGAGCGGATTTCGGGTCCTTGCCATTCAAAAGGAATGATAAAGTGCTTCCTATATCTGCAGTAAATAACAGCATTAAAATCGACACGTCACCAGTTCCGATCAATCCATTGTTACTTTTCCAAAGAATGTTCATAGCGATGAATTCCGAGACTGACTTGAAACATTTTCTGGCATACGAGCTCGTTCCGTTCCCATTGTCTTTGTTCACCGAAGCAGGAATGCGGAAAGGAACAAAGTCGCTATTATATAATACCTTCGACCTTTGACCGAAAATTTACAACCTGGTGCAGACATCATCACATAATTGACGGTGGATTCCTTCTGTATAAAGTTGTTTTGTGTCGAATCGAGACGTTTGACTTCATCTGCAATAAATATGTCTCATACGTATAACAACACTTTGGTGAAAATGTGACAATTGTAATCGACGTTTATCCGAATGATATGAGATTCGCAGGAACAAAAACTTCGGAAAGGGTACGACATTCCAGGAAAAACCAATCACCACAGTTCACATTCGATGAAACTACGGCACTGAAATTTAGCAAGGAGA
>CAXKVY010003011.1:0-28424 GCA_964058915.1 Tetropium fuscum | reverse complement strand
GAGTCGGTAAACACTAAAGAATAGAAGATGTTAAGAATTTACAAACAGATTATTTTGAGAACGAATTATTTAAGGTTAGGTTCTTGTTTGGGGGTCACTAGAGTATTAAGTGTGTATCTGGATTACCGTCCTGCCACTGCCACGGATTATGATCACCAATGATCGGAATACGTAATACGAGTGCAGCGGCTTTAATGATAGGGGAAATCAACACAACAACACCAGAAATGTTTACAAGACAATAATTTGACATCAATTCTCAATGTACTCTTAGCACAGACAATTCCATCAGAGAGTTAGTTATAACTAGTCTAGATTTTCTCTGATCGAATAGTTTATTCCATAGTTTAGTCACAGCATAAATAACAACTAGTCGCATAAAAAACTACAACATTAATTATATTAAATAAAATTGAACAATTAATTAGCCAAAAGTGTTATTGCGTCATTAGAAACTCAATATGCACATATATTTATGATAAATCATTGTTTAATTAAGTATAGATAAGATAAATTCTTTTTTTTTGAGCATATATGCAGTAGGAATTGCAATCAAGGCAGATCTATGCCATTATGTCATGTGCTCTCTTTAACAGCTATTTCACGTTAGAGATGACTGATCCAAACATTTATCCAGTCCAGAGAAATTCTAGCCTGAATGATCTAGTCCGAAGATTAATTGCTGTTCCTGTTCCTAATCCGGGCAGCAGGCCGGTCACTGAAAAATCACTGGACTCATGGATTGGGACGGATCATCAACTGTGGCCAGAGGAGGTACTTGAAGCTTGACGCATTCTGTTGTGTTGATCTTGCTCTAGTCCCGACCCCGACCACATAATATATGTCAACTAGTCTTTAGTCTAACGTTGTTATAAGTAAGCACGAGACCGTTAAATTGTCAGGTGAAAGAATAAAAATGTCAATTGCGAACAATTCTCTTCTCTTGTCCGATATGACTATTTTTCATAGACCGCAAATTTTCGAATAATTGCAGGACTAGTTTGGTATTTCAGGGTTCGAATCAGTGCGCACGGAGCACTCAGAGTCCCTGTCATCAGTGTGTCATAGAAACATAAAAAATTAAAAGAGTGAGTACTAGACATAGAAATATTATGGTACTAGTACTTGGCATAGATTACATAGGTACCTACTTGGTATAGTATATAGTAGGTTTACAAATAATGTGTTGCCATTTGCCATCACAATCACACTGACGGACTATCACCACAGAGACGGCGGTAAATGCAGAAATCATAGATAAACAGGCAGAAATCACTGAGTTCTAATATTAGCGATGGCAGGAACCCGATCCTTTGCAGCGCATGCGCTTTCCGATATGTCATATGTCGTTATGTACGATATGTCATATGTTTATTGCGCCAAATTTAAATTCGAAATTAAGTGTTTTTCTTTCATGTGTGTGCACTTTTAAATGCGTGTTACGCCTTTACTATTTGAAATAGGGGAATCGGACAAACACATATGTATAGGATCTTTTAAAAAGTTTTATACCCACATTTTATAAAACAATTGACATAATTTTCAAAATATTTCTTCTGATTACAGTGATATATAAAGCGTAGTATTTTAGTTAAATGTTTACCTATTTAGTGACAATTAAAATTACCGTAAGAGTCCCGATTTAAATCTAGCAATTTCTAAAAACAATGGTTCCAAGGTATGCCAACAAGATAAATCAGTTTCATTATTGTGTTATGACATTACCTTTTGTTGAGGTACTAAAAATATCAGTGATTTTCTGAAATTGCGAGATTTAAATAATAGTACATTTTGATTATTTTAATTGTTAATAAATAGGTAAACACAACCAAAATACTAAGTGCATACTAAATAAATATACTGCAATCATAGGTGTTAAACGTTTGTTCTAAATTTTTTATTTAATGGTTTTGCTCCAGATGTCTTAAATCGTTGTTAAATTTGAAAGACATGTCACACCCTTCTAAACACTTATGATCCAATATTCTTGTGATAGTTTAATAAGTTTAATGAAGGTACATACATATTGAATAGTATGCACAGTTCTTTTCTGTTTGTTGAGGTTACTTTGATTGGAACGTACTTTATTGCTGACAAAACAACGAACTCCTATTTCAAATACAATGACAAGTAACTTATAATAACCTAGAAAGAGACCTAACCTTCAAATGAAAATACAAAAGACGAAAATAGAACGCATGCATATATGTCATGGATTGGGTTTCTGCATATAGCGCCGTCTACCACAGAAAGAATGGTCCTACTAGATGGGGTACACTGCAACGATTATACACAGGAAAGGATAGCTTATCTTCCTCGGTTATTTTTAGACAAATCTACCAGTCGTCACGACGACAATGATGCTCGGCTGACAACAGTTTGCGCCAGCGGTCGATTTCCAATAGATACATTATTATAGGTGATTAATGTGAATTTTATATTAAAGGTAGGGAAATGAAAATACCATTTTAATTTAGAATTTTCTTATATTTGCGATTTTTTTCTGCTACAATCTGAGTTGTAACCTTTACTTTTCCGTATAAAACAATTTTTTAAAATAACCAGTAGCGAAAACAACTAACGCCGCATCGCCGGGCATCATCGTTGACGTCAGATGGAGTGTTGGGGCTCGACATTTGTCCTGTCTATAATCGTTGGGTACACTGTGCTATCCATCGACATATATTTAAATATTAGAACGAGGTGCTATCACTTAAGCCACAGAATAAGCAGCTTTATACAGAAGTGAAGATAACGGAGGTCCCTTTGATGTCAGTGGAGTTATTATCCGTGACCTTGTACTGTACACTGAGAAATGTGATATTAGCATCACAGAATAACTTAATGTCTTAATATTATAGCGAATTCCAATTGCACGCAATTAAGCAGAACTGTGCTAATGCAATAAGTCACCATAGAACCGTTGCGATTCTACCTACCGCCATTTTTCTTTAGGTTATAATACGTATTCGCGCTATTTCAGTGCAATTTCTTTCTTTTATTTTGGCCATAACTAAAATCCAAGTTCTGTGATTTTGTCCTCTTATTGCCCTGTGTTTAAAATTGTGCGATTTATAAATTAATACACAATCTCAACTAATTTTAATTATTTTTCATAAAGTTTAATAGTTCAAAAAAAAATGAAGCATTAATAACTAAAAATCAGAAACAATTTCTGCAAACAACTATTTGTTATCTAGCCTCGATATTTTTCGCATTTAACGTCACACTTTTGAATTGCACTGGGTGCACTGTCGACCAGAGACAGTGCGAAAACATTGCACCATAACGGTACATTCACATTCACGCAAGTCGATTATGATATTATAGGATTCTCCCAGTGTGCTCTGATAAGTCTCATTTACATTTAATTTGCACTCACTCAGTTTTGGCTAGTCGAATACAAAATAACACAGTAAGGTCGTACTCATTGCGCACTCGTACAACAAGTGCAGTACGCAAAAAGAGTATTTTTAAAAATGGGAAAATATTGTAAATGAAAAGGTAGTTGAGGTCATGCGAAAGTTATTTTGAGGCATAGTCTAATATTTAAATGTAAGGCATTAAGGTTACACCAGTTGACTAAATTATTTAAATATAAATATATAAAATAAAATATAATAAAAAAATATAAATATATCAAATAAAAAAGAAAATCTTGCACTTATACTTTAACTTGGATACTTACAATTAATTAATAATATGGACGGTCATGAGTGTAAAAACTTTTTTCGGTTGAGAAGACAGTCTTCGCGACGTCTTTTCCTACTTAAAATCGGAAAAACAGACACCAAACAAGCGGCACTTGCGAAAATTTTTGGGGTGGCACATCTTAATTTGCCATATTTTGCCGTATCCGTAAGTAAAACAACACAAAAAAAACCTCTCTCTAGCCATGAAAGAGCCGCAGGTAAACCAAACATGCATAAGAACATAAACTGGTTAAACTAGTAATTATTACTTTTAGGAAATAACTGTGATCATAAAACTACTTAAAACTTGCCAGATAACTATTATTTTAAAAAACAACCTGTATTTAATAACACAATGTTACTTAAAACTTAAACTTACCTTATTCGAGTTAAAAAGTCTTTTGCTTGTTTCTAAATAACTTCAAAGACTTTGTAGTTAAAAGGCGGCATTTGAACAGTTTTTTGTCGTTTGCCGCCTTTTAACTTCAACTTTTTACTCGCATAATTACAAAAGACGAAACTGGAGAGAATTAACCAACATTTTTTTATACAAAACTTACATTATTGTCTTAAAGTACCGGGTAAGTCTCTTAAGATTGACACCCCCCCTTATCTCACTTATCCTTTGCCGATTTAACTCATTCAAGAAAGGAGTAGACACGGTTTTTGATGAATTTTTATAATCTGAGAACAGATATTAAAAATCTCGTAAGATATACAGGGTGGAAAATAAAACATGATTTTTTAAAAGGGAACACCCCGTATATTCTTAGACCAAAATAATGTCCTTAATTTTCTGAATCCAAAAATGTGTAATTGTTATATAATCACTCCACCTGTTCGTGAGATATTACTAAAAACTTATCACATACGGGTGTCAATTATAAAATAAGAACATCAAGATACCTCTGGAAACAATGCATATTTGCATTGTTTATTTGTTGACAAATGTCACCCAGTTTTTTGTGAGATAGTAGTTCACTCTCTTAGATATTAGCGTAAAAAATACGTAGTGTTCGTAAAGAAGCAAGTTATTTTGAAAATGGTATATTCATTGGAAGAGCGAAAAGAGTTACTTGAAATTTATATTCAGTGCAACACGAATAAGTTTCTTGCTCGGAGGGAGTATGTTAGGTTATTTCGAGAAAGGCTACCTCCTTCCAAAAATAGTTTTAAAAACATTTATGCAAAGTTTAGGAATACCGAATCTCTGAGAGACAAGAAAAGGGAAAGGCGAAGAACAAAAACAGGAGAAGACAGAGAACTCAACGCGTTATTATATTTTGTTGAAAATCCATCCAAATCATCCTATGCCGCAGCAATAGAATTGGATATATCACAAAGAAGTGTGATAAAAATATTACATCGCCATAATTTTAAACCATATAGTATTTTGCCCGTTCAATATTTAGACGACAACAACCTTCAAGACAGGTTAACCTTCTGCAGAGATATACTTGATAGAATAGAGGAAGATAATGAGTTTCTAAGTCATGTCTTTTGGACTGACGAAAGCAGTTTTTCTACTGCGGGAATTTTTAACAGAAAAAATGCACATTACTGGGCAGCGGAAAATCCACATATTGTAAAAAAAATAAAAAAACAAGGATACCAAACTGTAAACGTGTGGTGTGGCATCCACAAGGATGCTATTGTAGGTCCTGTATTTATAAATGGGCCCTTAAATGCACAATGTTATGTGGATATTCTTCAACATCCAGTTGAAAATTATTTAGATAATATTAATTTAGTGGACAACAGATCTGTTATTTGGCAGCAGGATGGAGCACCACCACACTCTGCAAGGAACATCACCGAATACCTAAACAGAAAATATCCTATTTGGATAGGAAGGCACGGTGTTATACATTGGCCCGCTAAAAGTCCGGACTTAACACCAGGATTTTTTTTTCTGGGGTACGATAAAACAAGATATATACGAAACTGGGGTTTTTAATAATATAAAAGTTAAAAGAATGCATATGTGTAAAAATTAAGAAATTAAACCAAAATGGTGATATATTTCAAAGGGTTCTCACCCTTTGCAATATATAAAGAGAGAGCAATTTTATAAAGCGATGCCACATGTGTATTCAGAATGGTGGTGGTTACGTGGAAAATATTTAATTACGTTACGTGTAAATAAATAAAATTGTGTTACTCTATTGTGTTACTGTATTAATATTGACTTTTAATTGTTTTTATTAGGCTTATGTTGTTTATTGTTATTACTCGTTACTGTTATTGTCACCTATATATTATTTATTTATTATCTCAATAAATGGCATTGTTTCCAGAGATATCTTGATATGTTTTATGTTTTATAATTGACACCCGTAATGTGATAAGCTTTTAGTAATATCTCACGAACAGGTGGAGTGCTTATATAACAATTAGATATTCTTTTATTCAGAAAATTAAGGACATTATTTTGGTCTAAAAATATACGGGGTGTTCCATTTAAAAAAATCATGTTTTATTTTCCACCCTGTATATCTTACGAGATTTTTAATATCCGTGCTCAGATTATAAAAATTCATCAAAAACCGCGTCCACTCCTTTTTTGAATGAGTTAAATCGGCAAAGGATAAGTGAGATAAGGGGGGTGTCAATCTTAAGAGACTTACCCTGTACATATAAATAATTAAATTCAGTAATTTCAATGAATGCTGAACCAAAAAAAATAACGTATATATCTTTATTAGTGAAGGACAACAGTTTTTGCCATTTTTCTCTGAACTATGGTTTTGTCACTTGCCGCCTTTTAATTTCTGACGGCAGTACAGAGGAAATACGCACTAAAAACTCACCCTGTATATGTGAACATTTAATATATTAATGAAACATTTTTTGAAATTGTTTATGTAGGAAAAAATGACAGCTATATTTTGTTATTAGATCAAAATTTTAAAATGCATTGAAATCTCATCATATCTCTTCTTGTGTTTGGGAATGTGACAGCGAAGCTAGTACTTAAAATCTGTTATATATGGACATTTCTCATTAAAATTTTTTCTCCACCTCGGAATCGGTATTTTACGATGCTTCAGTATGTACATATTAATACTGTTCTTTATGCCTTTTATTATGCCTGCGTAGGTTTGACTTATGGTGCGTCTCATATGCACATTTATCACATTTAAAACTTTTCTCCGATTTGGGATCGATATGCATCCTCAGCATGTGCTTGCTGATACTAAACTTATACTTGCTCTCGAATTCACAATTCCCGCACTTGTACATCTTCAGCTCCGATTTGTCCTTGTGTATCAGATTATGCTGCCGTATGTGGGGCTTATGGTCCGTTTCATATGAACATCTATCACATTTAAATTTTCTCTCCGCTTTAGGATCGCCATGCTTCTGCCTGATCATAGAATAATAATAATATTAATCAGAATGTTTGGTTCTACCTATATTCTATATAAAAAAATAAAAACAAAATCTGATAAGGCGGAGTTAAGCTCAGGTGACCACAAGGGTAACGTGAGCTGTTCTGACACTGAACTCATTAACAAGTAGTAGATAAATTCAACATAGACAATACCGGATGTCTATGCATTTGAAAGAAGTGACAAATATAATAACAAAGTAATAGGTAATAGGTACGTTTTATAGTGTTTTAGAGAAGGAAGAAACGTGGCAATATTAAAGCATTGTCGGGAGCGAATTACATATTTTACATGTGTAAGTATGTAAAAAAAAAGAAAAAGCATTTTTAATACACTTTTAGCAACCTTCGGAAATAATTCATATTCGTATAAAAAGATGTATAAGGAAAAAGTCGCAAAAATCCGTATAAAAAGCATCAGATTATTTTGCAGCTCATGCAGAGTTTCGCTGTCAACCAGACTCTTGTAATAGTTTATAACAAACAATGTTTCGGTCATGGGAGAATAATTCAACTATTTCGATGCCATTGGAGAAGAATTATTGTGAAAATGTGGTTCCTGATATTGAAAACGAACCTGCTATGAATTTGGTAGAACCCCAGGCTGAATCCCATGATTCAGATTTAGAAGAAGGAACTTTACAAAAAAAGAATCATTTATTTTTGTACTACCAAGCAAAACAAATTTGTCTAAATGTGTATAACAGCTTAAAACAAGATCCCGTGCGCATAGAAGATAGTAAATCTACAGTGTTGAGAAATGTCAGATTTGTAAAGAAAGGAAGCAAAACAATAAAAAAGACATCTGATGCAGGAATATCCAGAGATTTGGCCACAAGCAAACTTTGAGGAAATTTAATTTAAGAAAAATATAAAAACAATGAAGAAATAATACCATAGAAATAATTTTAAAGAAACTTACAGAGCGTGAAACATCTTGTTCCGAAAGCACTTTACGAGGGAGGCTTAAATATTGGTTTTCAAATTTAAAATTGTTAATATGCGTAGTAAATTAGTGAACAGAATTTAGAGATAAAGGAAAACATATTTATTATTTGAACGAAACCTGGTATGATACCCAGGACACTGCGAAAAAAGGTTGGACTGATGAGTCTAACAGATGTCAGCTAAAAGGTAAAAAACAGGTAATTACCTGGTAACAAACAGATAAATCAAGAATTTCTTCTTAAAAATGACCTATATTTCGTATACCAAAAAGCAATTGTTGGAGGTACTTAATCCCAAACAATGGGAAAAACAGTATGTGATTGACAATATAGTAAAAAAAAGGGCCATACTGTTTTAAGGTTACCACCATATACAAAAAAGTACTACAGAGAAGTCATGGTATTAACACAAGAAATGCAGCAAATAATAATGTTGTATTGTCCAATCCCAAACACTCTTTATGTCAGAGTAATATATATATATATATATATATATATATATATATATATATATATATATATATATATATATATATATATATATATATATATATATATATATATATATATATATATATATATATATATATATATATATATATATATATATATATATATATATATATATATATATATATATATATATATATATATATATATATATATATATATATATATATATATATATATATATATATATATATATATATATATATATATATATATATATATATATATATATATATATATATATATATATATATATATATATATATATATATATATATATATATATATATATATATATATATATATATATATATATATATATATATATATATATATATATATATATATATATATATATATATATATATATATATATATATATATATATATATATATATATATATATATATATATATATATATATATATATATATATATATATATATATATATATATATATATATATATATATATATATATATATATATATATATATATATATATATATATATATATATATATATATATATATATATATATATATATATATATATATATATATATATATATATATATATATATATATATATATATATATATATATATATATATATATATATATATATATATATATATATATATATATATATATATATATATATATATATATATATATATATATATATATATATATATATATATATATATATATATATATATATATATATATATATATATATATATATATATATATATATATATATATATATATATATATATATATATATATATATATATATATATATATATATATATATATATATATATATATATATATATATATATATATATATATATATATATATATATATATATATATATATATATATATATATATATATATATATATATATATATATATATATATAGCATAGGTCCCAGAATATATAATATTTTACCCTTTGAGCTAATAAATAAGAAATACAATACGGTTAAGAGGGAAATAGTGGACTGGGTAGTTAATAATATAGGTTTGGTCTAAATATTTGTTGTACTTGTGATACTTGGATGCAATAATAATAATAATTATAATAAGAGTTGTTGCTATCGGTATTATTTTGATTAGTTTGTGAACATTGGAATTTGGTTTATATTTTTTTTGTTTGTTACTATTTTTGGATAATATAATTGTAGGTGGTTTTTAATTGTTAAACACCTCTTTAGAAATGCTGGTTAGTGCAAATGAGTGCACACACTGTATTTAAAATACCATTGTGCACTGAAGTGATTAGTATATATCAGTGAGTTTTTGATATCAGTTGTTGTAATTACTACTTAAGGACCAGTTTGTAAATACTGATGTTGCTAATAATAAATAATATATCACTGTATTTTTTATCCAATTGAACTTATGTAGTCACAGTTTAAAATGAGATTTCGTAGAAAAATTTGTTCCCAAAATAAGATGGAACATATTATTAAAGAAAAATATTTAAATATTTCAAAAGAATACTGGCCGAAGGCAACTGTAAAAGTAAGTAAATATGAAGAAGAATATAGAAAACTAGGACAAATTCTTATCAATGGTGGTGAAAGTTAGCATCATCTGCATAATTAACAATATGTTAAATAACATTTTGATTTCTATTGTAAATTATGTTTCTAATGTCATTTATAAAAATTATAAACAAGAGAGGTCCAAGGATGCAACCCTGTGGCACTCCCATAGACAATTCCAAGGTGCCTGATCTCACTATGTCTCATATTTATGTAATTTATCTAATAATATTTCGTGACTTATGCAACCAGACGCCTAGGAGAAGTCAAGAAAAATGCCACAAGCAAGATCTCCATCCTCCGGGCCTTGTAATATTTTACTGATAAAACTTTAGAGGGGTATATCGATTGACATGGATATTACGTAACCATGTTGATTTTCCAAGCAACTGCTTCTTGTAAAGAAGGAAATTATTCTTGAGGTCATATTCAAAAATCTTTGAGAAACAAGTTAAGAAACAAATTGGTTGATAATTTGACAATATATCTACATTTCCTATTTTAAATAACGGTTTTACAACTGCCCATTTTAATTCATTAGGAAAAATGCAGAATCGCCACGCAATCACGACGTGGCTGAAACATTATTATATAAGATACGTTCCAAACACGTCTTTGGAACGTGGCTGCCATCCAAAAAGTATTCCACAGTTTGGGGAATCTCAAAGTAATTAAACCGCTCGATAGATCACGTGGCGGTAGTTTTGGCATTACACTTTACAGTTTCTAGTATTGTGGCCTTTACCTTTCACCCACTAAAAATGCTACAGAGGATATGTTTAAAGAAAATTGTGTTCTCTCATAATGTTAATCTTATAACCAACTAGATTGGGCTATCTTTCTTGTTCTATTAATAGTTTTTATCAAAGTCATAAAGAACTTTAGAGTCACAGTTTCCTCATATATTCAAGCTGTACAAGCGTAATCATCTTTGCTAAATATAACGTGTGTTCAGTTCCTAAGAGGCCTTTCTTTTACCAATAGAAAATACAACAGTATGAACACCCTAATCTTACGATGGCTTCTTTATACAAAGCGAGATATGTTTTCCAAATCTTAATGATTAATGATCCAGCATTAAACATTGATTTTTAGTTCCTGTTTTGAAAGGCAATTGAGTTCCATTAATTTGAATCTGTGTTATCTGACCTATATTACTTCCATTTTGTTTTTTTTCAAAAAGCATCGCTACACATTTATTTGGATTAAGATGCAACGCATGCTGGAGGAATACGTTAAAAATTATTTCCAAATCTTCAATTATAATATTGTAACTTTGAATAATTTGGTATTGCGGAAATGAAAAAAATACTTGAGTATCATCTGCATTCATCTACATTTTACAATTTTTAAGTAACGAGGATGTGTAGAGTATACAAAATTGACTGAGAATTGATCCCCTAATTTTAACCCCTAATTTTAACTTCTGCGACCTGTTCTAAAAATAGTTTTGTAAAAAAGTTACAGCTACAGCAGAGTACCGAATGTCTTTGAGTAGTCAAGCGACATCAATATTATTCTCATACATACCTGTGTATTAGATTATGGCTGTGTAGGTGTCTCTTACAATCGGCTTCGTATGAACATCTATCGCATTTAAATTTTCTCTCTGCTCTGGGATCATGCTGCCTCCGCATGTGCTTGACCAAACTCTGCTTATGCTTTGTTTGAAGGCCACACTTCTCGCACTGGTGCATCTCCACTTCTGATTTGTCCTTGTGTATCAGAATATGCTTGCTCAGTAGGTTCTGTTTAAAATCCGTTTGATATGGACATTTGTCACATTTGAATCTTCTCCCTGCTCCGGGAATAAAATGCTTTCTCCCTGTAAACGTAGGAACATCTTATTCGCACTTGCTTCAGAACGGGATACTAGAACTACTTAGGTACTATAACCTACAACCTACACAACAAGTGACTTAATACGATAAAAAGTGAAGCAAATATTGAAAATATGGCGTTTAAAAAACGTAATAATGGAATATTTAGTATGTTTATTTTATATTTTATCTATACGTTAAAAATAAGAATTAAACCCTGTGATGGCTTAAATCGAATATTTTGTGTCTAATACTAAATAAAATCATAATCTAGACTATATATAATCTAAAGAGAAAAGTTTTCATATTGACAAGAACATTTCCAACAGAAAGTCTCTGTACAAAGCGACAATTACATGATGCTAAAATAACAAAAAACATTTATAAGAGTCCATTACTTTCAATATTGCTTGCGAGTGTACCTGAAATAAGTGAAATATACTCTTTTCCAGCTATCTTGGCGTGTACGTCATGACAATCGGAGAGATCAAATCAAAGTGCAGTAGTTCTCAACAGTTTTTTAGGGTTTTTTCGATGTTCTCGGTCATGTTAATGCAATGTTATTGATAACATTGACATTTTTCGTTTTCTTCGATGATTAACTTTATTCCATCGTCAACACCTTCAAGTACTTCAGTCAAGTACAATAACATTATTTTTATTGCTGGCTCCAATATGTTCAGATTTCGATTTTCAAATGATTTCAACATTGCTGTTTTAGAAAATTTTCCCATCCCTGTCTCTTAGGAAAGCGGCACCAGAATAAAGCGGGCGCAATTTGACGGTATTGAAATGTTTCGCTGGATATAGATAGCAGTCGCTACAGCGCCGACGCATAAATTTAAGCTATAGCAGAAACGTGACGGTGTTCGTAGAAGAAAATGAAAAAATGCATGACGAACCCACTCTTGGGGAAACCACATCTATTGTAAAATATAGACAACGTTTATGGTGATAATAAAACCAATTATTTAATAATTTGGAAATGACTATAAAGTAAAGTAAAAACGGATATTTATTAAACAGGGGAACTATTTAATAGAAGTATTAGAAAGGAAAAATATATGATAATCATTAAATTTTATCATCATTGTCGACATTACCATCATCCTCAAATCTTGAACTCAAATTAATAATTAACGGTTCAAACTCATCGTAATGTACTTCACGTCCCCAATCTTTGTTTACAATGTATTCTACACGTGTAACATAATTTAACAGTAATTTGATCCAAAGCCTTTTCCCACATCTTTAAAATTTGTTTGTCTCCATAATCAACTTCACCATAACATGATCGACATATTGAGCATTGAGCATACTAATCTTTACAAATGCCCCACAATAATTCTATTGGATTATATTGGCAATGGTAAGCTGGCAATCTCAATACATGATGACGATGTTTTTTTAGAAGTTCATCTATGCCATATCTCGGGGTCTTTGACATTTAAATGTTCAATTTTCAGATCATCTTTCGAAAATATTATGCCATTACAAGAAAGCCATTCTTTTAGTCTTGGTTTCTCCCAAGAAGCAGTAGGAATTGGCTCTTCCAAAAACTATGGTAGGACACATTCTTTAAAACACAATATTCTTTATAATATTTTTATAATATAATTTATAATACACAGATTCGCATCCAAAACATCTAAAATAGCCTTTTGCTTCACTATTTCATTACTGTTTTAATTATACTATATTTTATCTCTTCTTTCATAGTATACACAATATTATGAATTTCTTATTTAACTCCATCATGAACATCATTTTCAACTTACGTCTGTTGCATGTTTTGCTTGGAGTACTAAGAGAGTAACCAGATGTAGACTCTTCCTTTAAACGGGTTATGCTTCTTAAACTTATTTTTAAGGCATCGGTAACTCTCTGATTGACAGAAGATAATGGTACCAAGTTTAAGCAAGTCCATTATATTCTTTTTCGCTCTTGAAGTATTCTAGGAGGTTTATTATGAATTGTCGGCTCTGTTTTTCAACATTACAGTTAGACATTACTGAAAATATAATATGTAGAACTGTCAATGTGAGTTTATATTTGACTTTTAAAATAATAAATTGTTTGCAAACATTTTTACTGACAGTGTTTCCGAAAAATCTATGTGAAACATGGCCGAAATTGTATTGTACTCTATGAGATCTCAGTCGTTTTTTGCATCAACATACGTCGCATGCTGACGCTCCTAGAAATTGATCAAAAATAACAAACGTAACGCGTAAATTGGTGCATACACAGGCCAAGATAGGTGGAAAGGGGTTTCGGGTATTTTCTTTCCGTTCACTGATTTGTCTTTGACTATATTTGCTTACCTTTTGAAGCAGATCTCCTAATCTGCCTTTTCCTCTTTAGGGAACTGCTCTTCACAGAATTGTTAGATGCCCTCAATGGAACGGAATCATCCATTTCTTCCCTATAAAAGGCAGTATTTCATTATCTATGCCTTTACTCATTTTCTTGACAGTTGCTTTTAATTCCTTTAGTATTTATTGGGATTTCTGGCAAGTCAAGTAAAGGTTTCGGTTTATTCAACCATCCTCACAGACAATACAATAATTTTATATTCAATACAAAATCCTCCATCTAATTGAAAATGTTTGGGCCAAGGAAATTAGTGTCAGAAATGTTCGCCCATAAAACAGGGAAGAACTTTTGTTGGCTGTTGAGAACCATTGCAAATAATGTGGATGGAGATTACTCTCGAATGTTGGCTCATTCTATGCCAAGGCGGTTGGAAGCAGTAATTGCTAGCATTGGACCACCTATTAAATACTGATTTTAATTTATTTCATTGTTAATTTATTTCATTTGTTTGTTTATTTTGTTTTAGCTATATTTTAAAAATAATAATTACACCCTGTTAAGGCTTTATTTAAATATTTTTTCTAATACAATATTATAATCTAGACTCTACTGAGCAAAGCCACAATTACATAATGCTAAAATAAAAGAGTGTACCTACCAAGCAATATACACAATAAGAACTAAAAAGTCAGGTGTAATAATCAAGATAAAAAGTATGTGCCCTTCGTAGTTGATTTGTGGGTTGTGTCGAAAACAAAAATTTAAAAGGAAATATTTTCCATTTGAAGGAAATCTGCTCAAAAACATTTTTTTCAAATAAATTGTCATTTCTATTTCATTTATGTGTACAGTAGATACACATATGTCCAGGAGAGATCTAAAATAGAATGTGGTTATCTATTTATTTAAAGAATATTTTAAATTATATGGATAAACAAATCTTTGAAATTTATAGCCCCGAAAGTAAACAATCAGCTTTCTATGGGAATAGAAGTTTCAATTTTAAAAGTATTATCAGAAATATAATTCAAGATAGGTCTCGCATCGGTGCATTTGACCAATGCTTTTTATTTCCAGAAAATACCATAAAACTAGGTAAGTGCCTTACTACCTCTCCGCAGCAGCTTCTCAAATTATTCTAAAGCTTATGTTTACATTCAGTTTAAATCATTGCACAGCCGGATTATCATGTTTTTGCGTACTGGATGGATTTACAGGTAACAACTACTCAGAGAGCTAATACTCCTTCCTGTATTGAATTACACCTACAAATCCGATAAGATAGCCATGGACATTCCCCAAAACCTCCACCAGATGGAGAAAAGTTTCGAGCTGTTGGCTCTCATCAGTACACCGTAGGTAGAGGAATTAATGAATGACCAAAACTACCAAAACAGTCAAGCAGACTAAGCAGTAGTGTGCAAGCGAGGGATAACTAGACCCCTCTAGCGGTCAGCTGCTACTACTCATCAGACATTACTAAGTAATGTAGTAGCAACTGACTGCTAGGGGGGTCTAGTTATCTCTCGCTTGCACACATGTTTTTGCGTGTTTGGTGATTTAACTTGGTTTTGCACTTTTTTAATAATCTAGCAGGTCATTATATGTAATTTTTGTAATGGCTTGTTCTTACGAAAAAGAGGCTTCAGAGACTATTTGAGGAGGTTGACAACGATAAACGATTTATTGAGGATATAGGAAGGATTTATTGAGGTAGGTAGGAAGGATTTATTGAGGTAGGTAGGCGCCAGGATAAGCAATAGATGGTCACTAATGATATTCTTTTCACTTCTCAATATATGGGTAATTATATTTAAAGAAAAATATATTATTTATTGCAGGAGGCCTAAATAGTTTCATAATTTATTCAGGGAATATGCAAAAGCAATGCATGAGAAAGTTTTAAAAATCTGTTGCATTGAGGATGTACAGTTGTGTTCAATAAAGTGTTGTACAGCTACTTCTGAGTAGTGTTAATCAGGCCTGGAAAAAAGTCACATTGACAACTGTTTGCCGGTCACTAAAGTAACAGAAAAATATTTATTGTCAAACAAAATCCAAACTGCCTGCAATGAACCTTACAGAAAGAGCTCGCAACGTTTCATTTTTAGATGATGGACTCTCCATCAGGGAAGTATCCAATATTATGTACACAAGCAAAAACACTGTGCCGAAAATTAAACAGAGATGGGAAATAGACGGAACCCTTGAAAAGAAGAAATCCACAGGAAGGCAAAAAACGGGCAAAAAAAAATTACGACAGAAACTTTCGGCCACAAAAGAGGAATGACTTGTTAAATGCCATAGAGCTGGCCTGGGACGAACTAAGCGAAAATGCGAACTTAATACAAGCACTTTATTTGTCATTGCTGAATCGACTAAACGAAATTTTGGAAAGAAATCGAGCTGTGAGAAAATATTAAAATCATTAATTAAGTATCGTTTGTGTAAATAATGCTATTGTAATGTCTAATTTTAGACACTTAAGATTATTGTTAGTTTTTTATGTTACCTATTTCATAGTTGTTGCATTGTTTGTGTTCTATAGTTTAATTATTTTAACTCTACATTTGTTATGTTTTTGTTTTCTACCTATTTCATAGTTGGTCTTGTTCGCTAGTTTTTTTAAGTAAATGCTCTATAATATTATAAGTATTTATAACAGTTGTCTTTGTTTTTTATATATACTCGAAGTAGAAAAGCCATAAGGTCTCATCTGCCGTCAATTTTAATTCATACAATCAGTTGCTAGGAGTTTTAATATTTATTGTACAACACTTTTATGAACTGCATGAAACGACATACCAAATAACAGAGCACAAATGTTGTACAACACTTTATTGAACATGACTGTACATATTGCAGTTAAAAAAAAAACCGTATAACTACTTCAAAATGAAATTCATGTTAAAAATATATTTGTGGACACAGTGTTAGAGTTTTCTCACCTTGCGTTTGCAATACAGGTAATAATAATGGTGGTGGTGATACAGATAATGTAGGTGGTGATGGTAATGATGGTGGTGACTAAATATAAATTTGATTTCAATATACTTACTGTGCAATATATGCTTAAATGTAAGTAAGTAAGAACTTTTAACTACTTGCAAAACATTGTGCCCAATAAAGAAAGCTTAATTTTGTTGATCTACAATTTTCCTTATTATTTAAAAAAATATGGTAATTTGACCAACGTGCAATCACTAGTTCATGCAAAATATCAAGGCGCGACCGCTCTCAGGTTAAATTAATAATTACAAAGTTTATTATTAGAAATAATAACTGATCATTATTTTAGAACCAACAAAATATATGTTCCGGTTCATTTAATAGGGAGACATAAAGTTATTCCAATTGTATTTTCTCATACTCTGCAAATAATAATGTTTGTATTCTGTAATATTTTGACGTGTTATTCATTTTGATATTTCATATTTAATTATTTCCATTTTGACGAGCAATAAACTCTTATTACTATTAATATATGGACGGCGAATATATTACCGTTTTTGCAATTGTAATGTAATTAAAAATAAGCATTGAAGGCATAAAATACAAATAGATTTAGGTGTAAACAGTAGGTAATAGTAATAGTAGGTAACAGGAAACAGCTGATTAATACTCGAGTCATGTGCATATTCAATTTGAATTGACCACCAAATAATACGAATATACTGACCAATCATGGGAGACCTCCCTATGCCTTTCATTGTGGTCTAGCAGCAGACGTAGCAAAAATTAGGTACGAATACTTATTATACTTTAATATTGAAAACAAATCACGCTCCCAGCAAGATGAATAGAGTATAGCCACAACCATTCATATTCCAAGGGGAAATAGAGTAGCATCCTGTGTTCTTGGTCTCTAGATACAAAATTATTCAGTGTCTATGCTAGTCATACATAAATGGTAAGTAAATAGTTCTGAAAATTCATTATGTCTCGAATTTTCCGAAGTGTGGTTTTTTTTTGTGCATAAAGGTCAGCCTTAATATATAATACCATATGATTTGTACTTAACTTTGTATTAACTTAGATAATTTTTACCTTTGCGATCTTCCCGGTTTAACAGTCACATCCTCGACGGATTCCTCGCAATCACCTAGCGCCTCCATTTTAAGAGTATTCTCAGAAACATCTATCTTAACTTCAGCCTCACTGTCCATATCACTGTCACTTTTCTCCCCCTCATAATCTGTTGCATCTACAGGCTCTGGATGGTCTTCCGCCTCTTCTAGACTCTCCACTTCGGGATTCTCTACTTCTTCCACATCTTCTGGAGTCTCTGCTTCTTCCACCTCGTCTGAATTATTCTCCTCTTTCACGAAAATATTTGTATGGAAAACATCTAGTATCGACACCTGTCCCTTTTTATTCAAACCCTTTACTTGCACATACTTTTTTATCTTGTCTTCAGTATCAAGGCAGCAGTTAAGGAAAGCAAACAGGTTAACCACAGATTTTAGACATTCTCGACAAATTGTTGAGATTTTCTCCATGTCCTTAAGAGAAAATAAATAAGGTAAAATTTATGCATATGATAAGAAAAAAAGTTATGCAAGACTTTTATGGAATTGGTCCTTTGATGTCTCAAACCACAAATCCCTGCACGCTCCTCCACCTCTTACTAAAAGGGGTGGCTTGCTGAGTTGCATTTAGTTACAAATGGTAAACACTGACTCTTATTATTATGCGACTAGTCGTAGTACTCAAAAATTGTAAAATACTTACTAATAATTCTGGAAGACATTTTTCCAATATTGTATTCAAAAATAATATTTCATTTTCTTTACATTTCTTCAGATTGTCTTTTTTATCGCACAGACAGCATTTACAAACATTCTGTTTCTGCGGCTTAGTCTTGTTTAGAAATGCTGCTTGCAATATCCCTTTGTTTTCCAAGCAAACTGACTTAAAATCATAGGTGGATTTGAGATTCTCTACACAACTCTTGCAAATCTTGGGGTCAGTATTTATTTCCAGATTCTGAAATATTAGATTTCTTGATTATCTTGCTTTCAGCCTTATTTGAGGGTTATAGATCGCAAACTTAACCAAAAGTTTACTACATACTTACCACTGCTGGCGCAACAAGCTTCAGCATATACATGGTAAACCCTTCCAACGTTTGAATATTACAGCCAGAACTAATTTTCAAACATAACCTACATACTGAACTTGTTTCTAAAAAATGTATATTAAATAATGTAAAACGGTTCATTATATTACAACTTGTAATGACACTGTGATGTATGTATATAATAGTTCTAACAATGCGAGGTTTTAAATTATAATAAGTTCACATCATATCCACAAATGTTTAAAAGACATAGTCACATTTATAGTCATTATGAAACTAGTACGTGCTAGTACCAGTACAGGAATTGTTCCTTATGTTGTGTTATAAATAAGTTTATCCAATATCCAATAAAATACCTATATGTTTACGTTAGGTAAATGAATAATAACGGTTTTAATCCTTTCATGCTCCAAGTGGGATAAACACTTGATGAATAGAAAATTTTCAGAGTGGATTATTTGTTATATGAGGTTAGGTTCCTCCTGTGTGTATCGGTATCTGCATGGATATCCGTTGTACCACAGATTAAAATAATTACATACGATGGTCGGAATGCGTGTGCACTAACTTTTATGAGCTTTTATGGTATGGTAGCTCAAAATCAACACTACAAGAAATATGTCCGGCTAATTCTCAGTACTCTGACCTCTGACTACTCTGTCTCAGTAGGTCAATAGGATAACGTTATAACGTTGTCTTTGACATTACGAAAAAGCAGAGATAAAACACAAATACAATCACATAACACAGCCACAGAAGACCAACACTTAAAAATTTAAATTCTGCCACAGAACCATATAGTACATTATGACAGAACCACACCACGTGGAGTTGCGTGATCAAATAATGTTGTGTAAAATCGGAATTGTAAGGTATTCGCACGCAAGAAGACTAGGACAAGGAGACCGAGCTCACATAAAATACGTACCGAGAGAACGGAACAATCAAATTACGTCGCGATCCGCTAGGAGTGCGCTACTTTAGGAGTGTCAGTCAGCCTTTCCAAGCCAACGCGCTATCTCAGGGGTTGGCCGTCGTGCTTTCCCATCCAATGTGCTTTCTCAGGTTAAGACTCCACCGTCCTTAGGGACTTAAAGCAGAGCCTAAAAAATTGGTACGTATCGTATCGATGTCCGTATCGTATCGGCTTACGATACTGAGAAAAAATAAGTTTAAGCTGTTCTCTACGTATCCGTATCGTACTTTCACAGTATTCCTACTCCTACTCAACTATGGTCTGTGGTATCTTCAACAGCGAAATTTGTTGTGATGTGTTCAATATTTTTTTGTCAAAATACATATTCAAGATGGCGGATATTTTTGTCATTGTTTATTGTCACAGATATATACTAATATATAATCTCTGTTTATTGACCGCATCTAATCCTTGGACCGCATCGACTAAAAATCCGTCTCACGGGAATTTTGGGGTCAAGATGGCGGACATCGTCATATATGGTCCTATTCCACTCAAAGTCGGTGTTTTCGGAGTCGCAGATCACCAATTTTTTTGTCACGTCAAATATTCCTAAAGGCGGATTCAAAATTGCTAATAATTTTTCCAATTACTCTCTGATTAGGCTTATAACCTTTCCCGTTTGTTTTTAGAGCAGAGCGCGGATTTTTTGATCATATCAAACATTTAAGATGATGTCTAAAACGACGTGTTTCTTCGTAAATAAAAGTTATTAGGGACTTACAGCAGATCTTAAAAATATGGTACTTATCCGTATCGTTTATTTCCATTTGTATATTGTTTTGTGATATTATTTATAATATTTAAGAATTATTTATTGATAAATAAATAAAACTACTGATTTTTTCGATAAGTTGGATAAAATAACCCTAGAATTAAAAAATATTTTCCCTCGTTGCTTGGCCCTTGACGGCATTTCTCCGACTCCCACTCCACAGCATGATTCAACAATTATTTGTATACAATAATTATCTACGCACCTATATATATTTTCACACACTACATACAGGTGGAGTGGAAAACATGTATTATGATCACCACCCCAAAACCAAATTCAGATCATATTTAAAATGACCATAAGGAGAGTTAACATTCGATCCACACAATACTTTGCAACAATATAGCAAACTCAATAGGAACTAATATGCCAAAGTATTTCTTCAGAAGAAAAACAGACATATATTAATGAACAAGAAAATTTAACACATTTAATAATTTTCAACCATTTAATATCACCAGCATCTTCAGCACTTATTAAAATAATAATAGTAATAATAATAAGGTTTATTTGCATAAATAGTAAATATATATAGGTACAAAATATATAGGTATGTACATAACATAACATACAGTATAATTTGAGGATTTTAGAAGTCAATTACGGTTAGAATAATATAGGTATATTTAAATTGTAATAATATATTGATAATATGTAATAATGTAAAATATTCGTTGTTCAAATATTAAAATTTAGAAATTTAAAATGTACAAAGAATATTTTGTTTTTATCTATTGAAACAGTTATTATAAAAAATTGAACATTGTGCAACAGCCAACAGTCAAAATCTGGTATTATAGAACGAAATTCTTTGTTTGCATAGATAGACCAGAAAAAAGTAACATTTTTTTGATATATTTTTCATAACATAAAGAAAGTATTCATTTAGTAATAAATATTTATCTAATTTAAAGCCAAGGTACTTTGTTGTTATTATCGTTATTTTAGTTTTATTGACGTTTAGTTTTAAGTAGTTGATATTTAAATATTTATTCACTGTTCGTAGGAATGAATTCATTTCCTGGATGGCCAAATTCATATATTTATCATAGCATGCTAACAGAATAACATAGCATGTTTAACAACAGCAAATGAATTAATGATATCACAATTAACAAAAAACGGTTATGTCGCTAAGATACAAAATAAAGAGGAGGGGACCTAAATATGTCATCTACAGAACCATATACGCCACATCCATGTTATTAAAAAAATCTGCGTGCAGCACAGTACACATGATAGAAGTGAATACTTCTTTACCGATTCGTTGAGAGTCGAGCGAGAGGTAGATAGAGAGAGGGAGGAGAGAGAGAGGTATTGTACATATTGGCTTTATGGTAACTGAAATGTGACATATGTTCGTGATACCAAATGGTGTAGATTTCTCGAGAATATAGCATCCTTCGTTGTTCCTGATTTCCTGACATTGCCACAACTAGTGGCAATGTAGTGGTCGTTATTCATATTTAAACCGAATTTCTCATGAAGAAAGTGAAGCAGTGGCAAGGACGCATCCTCCGCAAAAAGATTATCATCCATTTGGATCAGATTCGAAAGCCCAATCCAGATATATCCAGCAGGATATGCATAAGTAATATTGTATTCTGGTTAACTCTGATTCAGTCATGATCGTTTATAAATTATATTAAAATTGCTTTCCGCTTTAGAACACTTATGGGGGATCGTTGCCCAAGTCAAAGCTGTATTCGATATCTCTCTTTCTCTCTCTCTCTCCCTCATATCTGTCATATGCTTTATCTCACTTGCAAGACGAAAATGTTATAAAATGTGTCATGACGCGACCTTGAAAAATCACTCTCATGCGGCTGGCTAAAGAAGTATTCACTTCAAAAAATCTCAGCTTTGGGATCGGGATCACGATGCTTCTCCATGTGCCTGATCATACTGCTCTTATACTTTGTTTCAAAGTCACACTTCTCACACTTGTGCATCTTTACTTCGGATCTGTCCTTGTGTATCAGATTATGCACGGTTAGGCGAGACTTATGGTCCGTTTCATATGAGCATTGATCGCATTTAAATTTTCCCTTCGCTTTGACATCACGATGCGTCACCATGTGCCTATACAAATAATACTTATACTTGGCCTCGTAGTCACAAATCTCACACATGTGCATCTCCAATTCCGATTTGTCCTTGTGTATCAGACTATGCTGACGTAGCTGGGACTTGTGGTGCGTTTCATATGCGCATTTATCACACTTAAATTGTCTCTCTGCTTTGGGGTCGTGATGCCTTAGCATGTGCTTGGGCATACTACCCTTATACCTGGTCTCGAATTCACAGAGCTCACACTTGTACATCTCCACCTCCGATATATCCTTGTGTATCAGATTATGCTGGTGTAGGTGATGCTTTAGGTCCGCTTCATATGCACATTTATCACATTTAAATTTTTTCTCTACTCTAGGCTCACGATGTTTCAGCATGTGCCTGATCACGTTATCCTTATGCCTCGTCTCATATTCACAACTCTCACATTTGTACATCTCCTTCTTCGATTTTTGCTCGTCAGGCTGGTGCAACATATTTTTGGACTTCTTGCGTGATAGCTGATGTTTTAGCATTCGTTTTGTGTTTTTAGTTTTGTGCGGCATCTCCACCCCTGACTTACCTTTGTGTCTAATCATGTGTCTTGCCAGAATATGCTTGTTCTCAGTTTTGAATGTGCATTCGTGACAACCAAACACGTTAGTGAGCCTTCTTTGTCTCGCCATGTGATTCTCAGAAGCAAAACGCTTTCTCCCTGCAAATGTAGGAACAACTTATTGACATTTACATCAGAAAGGAAACGCTAGAACTACTATCACCTACACAACAAGTGAATGAATGTAACAAAAAGTGTAGGAAATATTCAAAATTTGGCATTAAAAAAATACATTCGACAACACAGAAAAATACAAGACAACAATACATTAATTTTTAAAATAGGAACTCGCGCCAATTTGAGATCCTAACCTAATATGGTCCACTGAGGATTAACATTTTTATGGTGCCTAATTCACGACTTAACCAATTTTTTCCTGGTACCATCATTGGCCTCATTTGTATACAGCCTAGTTAATAAGGAAAAGCAAGTGCTGCCATTCATATGTTAGAAACTGAATCTTTGAAATATATATATATACAGGACTCTGCATTGCGTTTGGAAAAGTTATGATACAGCCTTTTTTATTTAAGAAATAAAAGAAACTTGTCTTGTCTGGGTAAAATTAGTGGCCAAAATGAATTGTTGCTTAGCTGCAGATATTAGAAATTGAAGATCAGAATTGAGAATAGTGGGAGCAAATAGTAAATTATAAAAAATCATTTGTTTTGTTTTTCTACTTTTTTCTTCTACTATTCCTATAATGGTCGTCGCTGAAACCAGTTCGATCACAATATCCCCAATTAAGCGCATTATAAATTTACCATTTGTTCACAAGGTCCTAAACAAACAGATGACATTCACAATGTCATCATTTGAGAACTACCCCTACACGCTTTAGAGGGTTTTAACCCCATCAAAATAGGATTAAAAATCATAAAAAAATTGCTTTCCTTAGAGAAAGTTTCGGATTTTTATTTTAACAAATTAATATTCCGTGAACGAAAGGGTTAAATCAAACATAATCACTATAATATATATATATATATATATATATATATATATATATATATATATATATATATATATATATATATATATATATATATATATATATATATATATATATATATATATATATATATATATATATATATATATATATATATATATATATATATATATATATATATATATATATATATATATATATATATATATATATATATATATATATATATATATATATATATATATATATATATATATATATATATATATATATATATATATATATATATATATATATATATATATATATATATATATATATATATATATATATATATATATATATATATATATATATATATATATATATATATATATATATATATATATATATATATATATATATATATATATATATATATATATATATATATATATATATATATATATATATATATATATATATATATATATATATATATATATATATATATATATATATATATATATATATATATATATATATATATATATATATATATATATATATATATATATATATATATATATATATATATATATATATATATATATATATATATATATATATATATATATATATATATATATATATATATATATATATATATATATATATATATATATATATATATATATATATATATATATATATATATATATATATATATATATATGTTTACCCAGGTTAGTACAAGGGTGTACATAACCTAGTTCGCATTAGTGGTTTAATAAGCCGGCCTTGGCCTAGTCTTTATGTCAGCACTTATTGATTATTGTTTTGCATATATGACATAGTTTACCTTAAAATAATAACATAATAAGAAACAAGATAATGAGGGTAAGTATGGCAAATATAGCACTATACCTACAAAAATAAAATAAAACATCTACTGACCTCACGTGCCTTTTACAGTATGGAGTACAGTGAAATTGAACTAGTGGCGTTGATACTATATGATTTTAAATTGTTTGTTAGGATGTATATTAATGATTGTTGTATATAAATGTATGCCAAAGACAGGTACATATCCGAAAAATGCAGTACTGCACCGACTAAAATTAATGCCCAGAAGCCGAAATGTTACGATTGGGATTCTATAGTTTTTTTGAATGTCTAAAACGGAAATATGTGATATCTCTTCTGTTTTATTTACCAATATATGCCACATGCACATCACCATGAATTTTTTTTGGTTATTTAGCATTAGGGGTGTGACTTTATATGAATTCCTTATGAAGATGTGCCTTGGTACGACATAAATACCAGAACGCCAGTAATCAGCGAGTTCAGGATCGAAAGGGTTCAATATTATTCTTACTTTGAGAAGCCTGAAGCTTACAAACTATATTTGCTCACCTTTTGAAGTAGATTTCCTAATCTTCCTTTTCCTATTTAGGGAAACGCTATTCACAGAGTTGTTATATTCCTCCAATGGAACGGAATTACACATTTCTTCCCTATAAAAGACAATATTTGACTATTTATGACTATTCATTTCCTTGAATGCTGGTTTTTATATTTATGTTTTAATATTTCTTGAGTATTTATTGGAATTACAAGAAATTCCAAGTAAACTATTTGGTTTATTCAACCATCCTCACAGATACATCAATAGTTTATTTTTTAATAATTATTATTCTTTTATGTTAAACATAATGTAGGTACTGACATTTTATATTGTGGGAAGATATTAGACAGACAGACTGCATCATCTGCGAATCAAAGTTGAAATTAGAGAAATTGATCAGAGTTGAAATTTCAAAATCAGTCATCATATATACCGTCAACTCTGGGTTGACAACTTTTCTGAACTGGATTATTGAATTTTGTAATGGTTTAGGATTAATGACTATCTTAAGTATTAGTCATACAGACATGATGGTGAAGGAAGGACAATGTGTAGCGCGGGGATCCCTTCAGGGCAGCCTTGTGCTGAAGTACGTGTGTTGCATTTGTCCATGCCTGAAACTGAACTTTTAAACAGGCTCTTAGAAAAATATACAACTTGCTGTGCTACTAATTATTCTGAGTTGGGTAATACTTCGGTAGAAATGAAAATTAAACTGACTAGTGATGTACCAGTATGTTACAGATCATATCCTTTGTCGTATCATGAACGTGAAATAGTAAGATCTATTGTCAATGATCTTTTACAGAATAATATCATCGAACCAACTGTATCCGAATATATCAGTGCCATTCTTCTTGCTAAAAAGAAAATGGGACATATATGTTTATGCGTTGACTATAGAAAATTGAATGGCATGACAGAAAAAGACCATTACGCACTTCTGCAAATAGAAGATCAACTGGAACGCTTATCAGACAACAACTGTTTTACAACTTTGGATTTGGCTGCTGGCTACCATCAATTGCGTGTAGAAAAACAAAGCAGGCATTAGACTGCATTCATAACTCTGGATGGATACCATCAATATAAACGTATACCATTTGGTTTGACTAACGCCGCCGCCGTATTCCAGCATGCGGTAAACCAAATCCTTGGACCTTTGAGGTTTTCATATGCCCTCGCGTACTTATATAACATTTTGATAGTTTCCAATGGAATAGATGAAAGATTTAAAAGACTCGACAAACTAGAAAAAATCTCGTGCTTTACGCAATATTATATAAGCCTTTCTTATAATACACCTTTCTTATAATATGTACATAAATAATTAAGAATAATATATTTAAATTCAGGTAAAAATAATGCGTGGACGTTCATACTGTCCACCCTGGGTAATAGCTAACTCGAAGACCGTTGCTGTCGTGATATTCATGTACAGCGACCCAAAAAACCCCAGATTAAGCAATGAGTTTCGACTTTATATTACGAATTTCCATAAAACTCTAGGAGACGACGATGGTACTATCTACCCTGGGCGCGAGGTACCTCGGAGACTGTTGCCGTCATGATATTTGTGTGCAGCGACCCCAAAAACCTCCTCAGTAGCAAAACTGGACTCATTTCCATTAAAATTTACCGAGATGTAAGTTTTTGTTTAATGTCTCTTCAAGATGCACTTTTAAAATGAAAATGACATTTTGACTTGACTTTTAATAGCAAAAATGCATTTTTTCAAAAGTAATTGATCAATTTAGTTCAAAAAGTTTGTAGACGCTCTCACAAATCGAACGCACAACAAACCGTTTTAAGAGCCGTCTTACTGCTCAAAAAATTGGAAGGTACGCAGTTTTTAGAGTTTTATTTCCTCGACTAATTATTGTTAACCCGTTTTGTTGTGAAATTTTCAATTTTTTTTACAGAATACCACTCGAGATATTATATCCAGCAATTTTTTTTCGCTCACAAACATTTTCAAGATATGGGCTCTAAAAAATTTCCAGATAGAATTTTATCTCTAGTGGTATTACAAGTGAAAAGAAATTCGAATATTTATTATTTATTTATTTAGCGGAATATCCGATTAGAGTTATTGGAAAAAAGAATGAAAATACAGAGATTATAATAAATATACATGAAAATTGAAAAATAAAATCATTTTACCAAAAAATAAAAATAAAAAAAATTAAAGATCATCAATCAACATTATATTATGTTCCTTAGTACACAAGATTTATGTAGTTAAATTATTTACTATTTGTTTGATACTGAAAGTAAAATAATTATTAAATTTACCAACTATACTCAATTTAGGATAAACTCAGTTCTTCCGTGGTGAAAACAAAGC